>JAMKCH010015136.1:0-47771 GCA_023653785.1 Ophioderma brevispina | reverse complement strand
TGATTGGAAAGTTCAACCTGCAGCACCTTTCTTGACAAACTAGCATAATCTTAATTGAAAAAGTTCTGCAATCTTCATTAGAAGTTACTAACTCCAAAACTTTCCGAAGTTCTCAGAAATAACGCTCTTCTGTTAAACTTGATTCGACAAAATACAATCGCTCAATTAACCAATACAGTTCAATCATACCTCCATTCAGGAACCAGCTGCATACAGTGAACTCGCGATAACAGCAAAATGCTAAAGTTCACAGCTAACGGGGGCCAAAACAAAAGGATAATCTTGGTACTACAACGCCCTACTCCACAGTAGTTTCGGTACCAACTAGCAGGAAGTCTTCATTCAGCATCCAAAGTAAATGCTATAGTTAGTCCATCGTAGGGATCACCTCGCAGATACAAAGGCATAGAACATTTGAAGGTTTACCAGTCCATCACCAGCAAAAAGAAATTTCTCATCGTTCAATCTTCACTCCCCATTAACTCAGTCAAGGTGTTGTGAGACTGCAACAAGCAACCTTGCAAGACAGCAAAAACTATAAGTCCATATTGTGAAGAGTCAATGAAATCAATCTTGGAAGAGGGGTTCAATTATGTCGACAGCAGGAAACAAAATATTGAGTCCATATGATGAAGAAAGTATAAACCAGTTCATGTCCGAGAGTACGACCACCGCGCCACCAAAGGTAACAAGGTACCAGCCCTTTGGTGAAAAAGAAATGTTCTGGCCAATAGCGAATGGTCGTTGACTACGATTATTGAAGCGATCTACAATAAAAGATTGTCAGCCTCTTCCACGCATAGAGGACTCGATAGATGCCCCCAAGATAGGTTGCTATTTTAGTACAATTGACTGGCCCATGGGTTTTGGCAAGTGAAACTTGATTCTGATAGTAAAGAACGTAGCGCATTTTCGACAAGCGATGGCTTGTACGAGTGAAATGTTAGGGCCAATGGGGTTAAAAAATTCAGCAGCAATTCCAGAGTTGGTCGAAACTGTCTTTGCAGGGCATGCATTGGACCAAGTTTGTCTTTACATCGATGACATTGTCATATTTGTAGAAATTTGAGGGACCAAATTAGGCCAATTTGGCTGAGGTCTTTGAGCGCTTAAGGCAGGAGGTCTAAAAGCCAAACCAGAAGACATGCAACTTCTTTGTGTGAGGTCTCCTTTTAGGGCACATAGTGTTTTCAAGGATGGAGTTAGACCAGATACTATGAACATAGACAAGGTATCAAATGGCCAAGGACCCAACTAATGTTATTCTTACGTCGGTGGTTAGGATTAACAGGATTCTAAGAGATATATATAAAGAAATATGCTCAAATGCTCAACATTCTAGCACCACAAGGAAAGAGTCCATTTCAGGACAGAGATTGTGAAAATCATTTCGAATTTGCGCGAATCCCTGGTCAAACCACCAATTTTGGCCTTACCAACCTTTGATGACTCCTTTCATCTCTTTATGTAGATGCTTCTGCTCATGCTATAGGGTCGGATTTAGCTCAGAAAGATGAAAATAATAAAAGAGGTTCATCGGTATGCAGCCATAGCCTTATTACAAGACCTGAACGGCAATGGTCTACCTATGACCGCGAAATTTGGAGAGTGTCTGTCTGTTAGACACTTTAGACATTATTATTAAATTCCCAGTTTCAAATTTACCGACATAAGCCCCTTAGTGGTCTTCGTAGAATGCAATTGATGTAGATTCCTTACTGGCGCAGAAGCAAGTGGGCATGGAAATTGATTCCTCTTTAGGTGGATAATTGTACACAAAGAAGGTCCTAAACACAGGAAATGCAGATGCAATGTCGTTAGAGGCGAGGTGAAGTAGAGGTCATTTGGTGCAAACTGTTCCACAGGTGAATTCCGAGTGTGACGAATGTAGAAGATATTGTCAAAATGAAAACATTGTAAGTGAAGAAGTAAATGCATTAAGTGAAAAGTACGCATGCAAAATACCAACTTGAAAGATCCTGTAGATTCTAGCACATTTTGTCTTGCAAAATGACTGTTACCGTTATTAGGGAAATGCAATCAGACGATCCTCATATCGGAGTTCTCTGTGAGATTAACAATGACAATCAACCTTCCTATGCGCAGTTGCGATCAAAGGATCAAATTTTGGAAAGTATAGACGGTGGATAAGTATTTGGTAGATAAGAAATGAATCGATTGAAGCGGACATCGGTTTAGAGGGAAAACCATGAACATTGCAAGCCGTTGTTCCTACTTCTCTAATTCCTGAAGTCTTACCTCAACGTCTGTTACGCGTTCATTCTGGTCATTTGGGTAAGACAAAACCGATGCACCAAAGCACTGCCTCATTTACTGGCCGTATATGGATCGCGGACATTGCAGATTTTGTCAGCGATGTGAAAGTTGCCAGAGACAGCGCGATCCTGTTCCCAGGTATAGCTCCTCTAAAATCAATTCAAGCAAGGAGACGCTTCCAGGATTGTTGCGGCGGATATGCAGAGCTAGGTCTCCATCTCCAATGCGAAATAGGTACTTTGCTAGTAATCCACCAGACTTAGGTACGAGAGGTTATTAATCATACCCTTTAGATAGACAACTGCAAATGCTGTGGCGGATTGTATATTCAACAAAACTATTCCTCAGCCACTCAATTCCGGAAAGTGATCTAGTGATCAGGTGTCCATTTGAATCACAATGGACAATCTCCTGTAAAGATTGGTATCCACAAAGTGTAGGACCAAGCGCAGGACATCCGGGAAGTGTGGCCAAACAGGCAAGGCAAAATCGCACTTTGCGTGCCCAGATAGTTAGGTATTTGTTATCTATTCCAGGTGATTTGGATGAATTGGACGCAACTAGAAACTGACTATAATTCAACTGTTCACTCTTCCACGGCATTACACATTTTACCTTACATAGTAAGAGAGACGAGCTGGAAAATCAGGTATGGTGGTACCTATGATTCACGTTGGATAGCAGTGAAAAATTCATCATTTGCTGCACCTGGAGAAGCGGTTTGAAAGCTGTTCCCAAATAGTTCGGGATAGACCCGACAATATTGGGAACCAGCAAAAACGACATTATGATAAGAAAGTGAGGTTCAAGCGTTATCAGGTGGGCAATATTTATCTTACCAGACCAAAGTGTGCAAGAAACCAAAGTAGCTCCCAAGGGATGGGTCCATTCGTTATTTGCATGTTTGAATGATGGGTTAAATACAAATCGTTGATACCAATTCATGAATGTGTGCCAAAATAGTTCATTTAATCGACTAAAACCCACAGATGAAGGCCAATATAGAGCTTCAAAAGTGTCTCCAACATGAATCGCAACCTAATGATGGTTAGTCAAACAGATACAGATGAGCATAGTTGAGTATCAGCAAGTTCCGGCTTTAGGAAGCAAACCCTCTTCAAAAATCAGAGGAAACTTTGATCAATTTGGAAAGAAGAAAGCCGCATTCCTTCTACTCCAGAGTCCCTTAGACTATCCCCAGAGAGCCGAGCAACTCTCCGTGCAGCAGCGAACTAACACCTCCAGATAGGACAGCGCATTACAAAGCAGCGAGGAGACATTCCAATTCCTATTCGTCCTGGCCACCCCTGTTCGTTACGCGATATGGAAAGGACGATAAGAGCACCGAAAGGCTTTGACTTAATGACTTGACTTACGATTTGATTTACGAAGAGGGAGTATTAATTGAATATATAATGAAATTTATGCATGAAATCTTAATATGTGACGGTTTTCATATTAAGTTAAGTTATATTTGAAATGAATTTGATTAAGAGTGGAAACCCATGAGAAGCATGCAAAGTTAAAAGGTAAAAAAAAATTGGATGCCATTTGGGCAGTATAGGAAAAGAACCAGAATAGAATTTGAAAATCTAAAATTTTAGAAAAGTTAAAGGTTAAATGGCACAATTGTCAAATATTTTGGGTGTTTGTAATTCAAAATCAGTCACGTGATTGGATGGCTCAAAAACAATGGGTTGGATCATGGTAATGCCATTTATAAATCGTAGGATATTAAGTAAAAAACGTAGAAGGAGAAGACGTCCAGTTAAAGAATTTATACAACTAGATAGTTGGTTGATTGAACGAAAATAGGTAGGTTATTCAATTGTTGTTGCAATTGCACAACATTTTAAATATTGGTAATTTGGAAGTTTTATATTGTGCATAGTATAAGTTAAAAGTGATGGGTAATTGCAAATGTTTGGACTTAAGATTTGTAAATAAAAAAAATGTTTACGGTGGGAACAACCTTCTTAAAAGGGGGGTACTAAGTAAGATCAAACAAGTTTTAAGGCAATATTACACAGAGGAAGAGCTTGATATAGCTACGCCAACTAGTTTTCGTACAGGTTTCATTGTTGTTCAGGTAGAGTGGAACCCATTGTTAGCCCAATTAGAATCATGCGTGGAATTTTAGCCAGCCAATCAGATCAAGGCCCAAGTCAGGCTTTTTAGTTGAAAGCACATGTATTTTTCTTCACTTGAGTTCTGGATGCCAGCTATGTACATCCTTTTCTGTTCAGGCCTTGTCGGAGCTGCATATTAATAAATTGTAATTGAACGTCACACATCTTGAGAACTTAGGTATTTTTACGTGTGTGATAAGCAGTTTTCCAGTGCCTTACGCTCATGTGTTTCGGGATAGTGATTTGATAGAAAATTTATTGTTACCACACGCGTGGGTATGCCAGCATTTTGAATCAAACGCCCGCATTTTCATGTTGCGTTCATTGCAGGTTAAGCTTTCTGCACAGACGATATAGAAGAGTACAGCCAACTGGTTAAAAACGTTCACCATGGTCAATTAGCGTGATATTTGACATACAATGACCATCACAAAGCAACACTAAGTTCTGCCATGGTTTGGCATTGCATGTTTGGGCGGAAAGGGGCAAATCATGCTTACTAACAGTTAAAGCAATATTAGCACATTTTTTGAAGAGAGCGCCCACTTTTTCAAAAAATTGAATTTTACACCGTGGCCTGGTAATGGATAGTAAGCCATACTGTTGAATGTTAGCTCGAAAATGTCGTCTCACAAAAATGAAGGACTTTTGTAATTCGAATAATATTATCGGGATCCCAGATACTAATTCAACGGCTGTTGGAAAAAGCCTTCCAATTGTGGAAATAGCGGGAAGGACAATAGCGCGCATGTACGGTCTACGCTCATCATTAGTGTGTTATGGTTCAGGCATCACGTTAGGGATTTTCTCGAGGTGGTGACTACCAGCAATTTCCACCTAAGGCCCCCACCCGGACATAAACGTTAGCATTTCCAGCTTTGCCGTTAAGCCCAATCTGGGATTCAAATTCTAATTACAAAATCGTTAATTTATGATAAATACGCATTTTAGCAGTCTGTGCAGGATAGTTTCCTAGACAATCACCCACGTAACTGTGCCAAAATAAAAAATTAAAAAAAAAAAAAAAAAATGTGCTATATTGCTTTAAAAATTCTCGACTGGACAAAAGTTAGTAATTCACATCAATGGTAATTAACTTTTTTCTAGTATTCTAAAAAGTTTCAATTTCCTCCAAAATGTCTAGTTGTATTTCTAGGGAAGACTCACTAAAAGATTAGAATCCAGTACCACCCCCATCTTGCATCTCTTAGTTAAAGCAAGCTCAGTAGCACACTTTTTGAGAGCGGCCCCCAATTCTCTAAATTAGGGTTTGATATTTTTTTGCACACTATGTTGGTATTGTCTAGAAAACTCACCTGCGAATGAGATGCTCAAAAATGCGTATTTATCATAAATGAGCGATTTTTTGTAATAGAATTGGGATCCCTAATTGTACTTAACGGCAGAGCGGAAATGCTAGAGTTTTATGTCTGTCCATGAGAATAGTGCCACCCTCAAGAAAATGACCTCTACTTTGACTTGCCTGAACCATAAAAACAACTAATAGAGCGTAGATACGCACTGTGCTATTTCCCGGCTATTTTCACATTGGAAGGCCGTTTCAACGCAGCATTGAATTATTATCGGTATCCCGATAATAATTATTCTAATTACAAATTTCCTATTCCTTCGTTTGTGACAATAGACCGTTTCGAGCTAAACACATTCCAGGTAAGTTTACTAGCCAGTTACCAATGCAACCGTGTAAAATCTCAAAATTTTGAAAAATTGGGGGTGCTCTTTCAAAAAAAGTGCTAATATTGCTTTAAATAAAGAAAGCCAAGGAAATAAGGAACAACCTAGGGAATTGGCAGTGACTCACCGCAAATGGTGACCCCCTGTGGTGCTGCCCTGGAAACATTTGATTTTTCAAACAAAAGTTGAACAATTAAAGTACACATCTTTCAGACTTCTTCCTTTGAGGTCTTGACGTAACACGCGTTGAACGGAAGTCAGTTACTGATGAAATTCACTGTGTCCCATGCACAGACTGATTATATTTATTACTCAAGATTCTGCTATGCCAGGTCCATATGTCGTGACTTAGCAACCGTGGTTGCTGGTGCCCGCTGCATTATGGGGTCTTTATTTGTTATGTCCTGTGCGGTCAAAGTCTGCAATATTCCACCATGCGGTAAGCTCCAAACAGCACATGATGAACGAACAGAAACTTGTTAACAGGAATCGCCAGACCGTCACGTTGGAAGCTGGGTAAAGTGTCACATTTTTATGCCCAATTGGGAGTGTTACAATCAACTTTTGAAAAAGCCAAAGCAATTATGTGTCCATGGATTCTGAATGTAAGTATAGTTTTTCAAGCTATAAAAAGGTTGTAATATTCTCCCTTTTCTATCAATATCAATCAAAGGCTCATGTAATGGTTTTTGCCTACATGTCAAATGTCTCAAGTGCTTCGGCCACAATGGTGAGTGGTCTACCGGGCATGCTTATAAGTTTTGCTTCACAGATGCTGCAACAACGGTTATAGACCATAAGGTTCCACATGTGGACACACCCGGCCTGAATCAGGTTAGGGTCTCAAATCTGTAGAACATTGTTGATTGCCCCTCATGAGTAGCGTCATGCCTTGATGCGCGTCGGAAATATTATGGAAATTGTATTATAACACAAGATTAACAAACAGAGGAGATCATATCCAGAAACCTAATAGTTCTCTGGATATTACCAAGGATGAATTAGTGTGATGGACTTTTCAGAGAGAGGCCAATACATGTAAGCTTATAAAAAAATGCATGTACTTCCCTGCTGAATTCAAACCAATGACCTTCTGGTATGGGAAGTAAATTTTTTGGGAAATATCCAATCCTATTTTTTTTGGAGGGGGGGCGCAAAAATGGAGGGGGGGGAAAGAAACAAGTGGAAAAAACACATGATTTCCAGGTATATGTTTGGTTGGCTCTTTGAAAGGAGATCTAATAACACCGCTCGTCTTCCACTTTCTCATCAAAATGAGCTTGGATCAGAAAGTAAGTTCATATTTATCTCAGTACTGAAGTGAAATTTAAAGGCTGACTCAGAGATTTTGGAAAATGCATAGAGCTGAAAGGAGAGAGGAGCTTTTGGTATGTATCTTGAAAAATAGTCAACTAGATCTAAAGATAGTCATCTCTAAACAAGTGCCCCCATTCCAAAGTGTGAGATGTATCGGACTTTGGTCCAGGCAGTAACACATTGATGTGTACGTATACAGTGCCATAGGATGTGTATATAACTAAATTTCCGGATCCGGAAATTATACAAAGCTGCAAATTTTATATATGACGGACTTCGATCTGAGCTAGCTATTCATAGTGTTAGTATATGGACAAGCATTAGGGATATGCAAAAAACCATCCCAATTGTTTGAAAATTGAGGGGCCCTCCTCGGGAAATCTCTGATCGGCCTTTAAAGGATGGATAGTGTTTCCTTTTGATGTGATGAACAAACCACATTCACGTTATGCCTTCTTCTTCCTCTCCCACATTGTTCCTCCTTTCTCAACTCTCCTCAACTTTCCTTCCCATACACATGTTCCTACTTCTAAACTCTTCCTTCATTCCCTCCTTCACTCCCATATTCCTTCCCTTCTCAACTTCCTTTGTTCTCCTCTTTCTTAATCACTCTCCTTATTCCCTTCTTAAGCCTTACCCTCCCTTTTTAACTGTATCCCTCCACCGTTTCTCCTGACTTTCTTCTTCCTTTCCGTATCACATTATATCTCTTCTCTTCTTTTCTTCTTCTTTCATCTACCCTTTGCCCTTCCTAAGGAAGGGCCTTCTTTAAATAACTCACCTCAACACTGGGTTTTGGTAGTTTCCTGTCTTTTTTCAGGTTTCTGACATCACTTCACACTATCAAGAAATTCCGATCTCAAAAAACTCCCTCTTTCATGTTGACAGAAGGGACAAAAACACTAAAATAGCAGGCCTTAAGATGGTCTATGACATTTTTAAACTGTGTTCTTGTTTTACTGTCTTGGGCTATTTCAAAGAAATTACCCTCCCCCCCCCCCCCCCCCCACCACCCCACCACCACGGCCACTACCAATGAAGGACTATGGGCCATTCCCAGCTGTTTTTGGACAAATCAGTGTGGGGGAATTCCCATGGCATTTTTATCATGTCACATTTGGGGTGTTTTTGTGACCCATGAGAACGACGGGGAAGGAAAAAACAGCCATACTAGGTTAGTATTCTTTTGGGAAATGGGATTTATTTTCGGGGCGTCAGTAAGTCATGGGAATTCTCCAGAGTCATCTTCTGTTAGCTACTCAAGTATCTATTCAGGGAATGTTAAAGTAACCAACTGGAATATGGATAGCTTTTTATTAATTTTAATTGGGGGAGGGAAGTCCCATGCACTTTTGGTTTCGGGTTCTTATAATGGAAATCCCGTGCACTTTTGGGTTCATGGGAATTCCCATGCACTTTTGGGATTTCAATATGGAATTTCCATTGTATTGTTTTTTGAGAAGACGGGTGTGGATAATTCTGGAATAGCCCATGGCAGTATTTTTTTTTTGACAATGTATGAATCCAATCCATGGGACTACCTTTATCGGGTGTAATTCTTCATAGCATCGAGGACATCTGGCAACCAACTCAGCCTGGTCATATTAAGCAAGAGTCTAAGCTTAATTCCAGAAGCAAGGAATTCTATGGTACAACTAGTGGTTGGAATAAGTTTATTGTTAACGAATTGTTAATCGACACCCCAAAACTATTACCGTAATCACTCAGGTATAGCCCACACCCCCGACCTAAAAGGAGGATTTTACTTCAAAAATAGGGGTGGGCTTACCCGGGGAGGGGCTAGGAACTTTGGAGCAAATATCATATACAAAATTACAATATCATCTGAAGATCATGGTATTTCACCAGATGCCATTAATTTACCTTTAGTTGTATCAATATTAAACATTAAAAATAAAAGTTCAATTTTCCCATCACATTTCCTCACAGTAATTAACTAGCAAACAGGCCATCCCAATGTATTGGGCCCTACATTGGAGCTCTATTAGAAGTTTTAAAATGTGAGTTTGTTTTTGTAATTACTGCCACATTGTGTCCTGAATGTTAGAATTACCACCTGGGCTTATACCCGGTGTATGCTAGCTCCCTGCCTTTTTTCTTAAAAGATAGGGGTGGGCTCTACCCAAGGTGGGCTTATTACCCGAGTGTGTACGGTTTGATACCCGAGTCCTTAAGTTTGACAAATTATTGCATTGGTCACCGGGCATTCTGCCATTTGTTTATATTTTTTAAATTTATATTCCCTCTATATTCAATCATTTTCCTAAAGGAAAGAATAATACTAACCCAAAACCCACAACAACTTTTCCACACTTATGAAATAATGATCAGTAGGATTTTGCTTTGTGTTGCCCGAAAACCTGACATAATTATTCCTGCTAAATGGGGAACCACCCAATTCTCAGCTTCCCAACCAACAGTGCAACTGATTCATTGTTTTTATGGTGATTTTAGATCACTAGGTGGCTGTTTGACAGTTTTTTTCAATTAACTATTCATATACTATTCTTATTCTTCAGAACAACATGGGAAGGGTCCAACATATTTTTTTTGGTGATTTAATGTAAATTATTTATACACATTTAAAAGTTTTGTAGGCTTTTCAAAACAGCAAACCCCATTGATTTCGGGTACTAAATGAATGAGTTGTTCCTAATGTTGGAAATCTTTGTTTCTACGTATAATGAACAATAGAATTTAGTAAGAGAAATTTTTTCTCAGTGCAAAGATGCCCATGCCATGTGACAGAAAATTTAAGTGTGTGCTTAGGTCTGAACCTTTGATGCATAAGGAACAAAAACGATTTGCAAAGTGTATTAAACAATCAATGCTTTTATAAAAGTATTTACAACAATTCTAACTAAACACTATGTAGTTGCTTTTTTTTTTCCTAAGGTACGGGTTCTCTTGAGTCTGTGGTGTCAACAGACTCACATTGATACTCTCCTGCCAGAATTAATTCATAGTTATGTTACCATGGCCGAGCATGACATGCATCAACATGAATGATGGCCGATTGGCTCTTCAAGTAAATCAGCCTCCCCATTGGTAAATCGTTCATGAGGCTACCCATAGACTCCGCCTCTTTTATGCAGATATTACAGTGCATCACGTTGTTCACTCTGGAACAATTCTGGCATCAATTTTTAGCAGTCAACTATATGTCCCTCATGGCAGAATGTGCTTAAAGTCACTTGTTGCCAAATGAGGTGAGTGAATACGTTAAAAAATATTAGTGCACATATGGTGTTAACCATGTGGTGCCAATAATTTGAGTGCATCGCAATCGCAACTACAATGAATATTATGGCTGTCCTAAGGTCCCAAGAGTAGTGAATCCTGACTTGCGCATGAAGAGGATGTGCAGTACTTAAGTTTATATACCTTTTTACCATGATAAACATTAATGAATGACCCGTACAATTATGGGATTGGTGCGGTTGATATAGCACACAGGGAAAAAAACTTACTTAGGCATCTGGGGACAGGTAATGATGGGGCAGATCTCCACTTGGAGACTACAGAACCTCCTGCATAGATAAGAGGATAGGCATGCCATGGCACTATGAAGCAATGTATGTATGAAACAAATGGGTTGAGCATGGGAATTGAGGTTTGAGGAAGAGGACTTCATCTCCTGCATAGTTGCTTATAGTGACAAGCATGCCAAATAGATTAACAGATCAAATAAATTTTTAGCGAATGAGCAGGCTTCTAGATTGAGACTACTCAATTCTCTTAACAGTCATAGGATATACATAGGCTTAGATAAAACAGATACATATAAATTTTGAACAAATAGCAAGGCTTGGATTGAGACTACTTCATCTCTTTAACAGGCTAGTTCACTAGGCTTGGAATTAACCGGATTACATAGAAATTTAGAGCAATGAGCAAGGCTTGGTGAGACTACCAATTCTCTTCACAGTCATAGGCTATACAGATAATAAGCAATGATGATCATAACAGATTATGATATGGATTTAAAAGCATATGAACTTATTCTGCATTATTCTGAATGGGGGTATCCTTGCCTCCACACTATTAAGAACCCAAAATCTCAACTTCAACTTCTCAAACTCCCCCCGGCTCTAACTCTTGTCATTCCTTTTATAAGGTAAGTGTACTTTACATGTGATGTGTGTAAATACAGATGAAGTCAATAAACCCTACATCAGGAAAGATTTTTCTCAAAGTAAACATTTTTTGCTTCAATGTTTTGCTTTGTTGTTTATACAGAGATAACAGGCTATCAGAAGATGTTTATTGTGGTGTCTTTGGGATCTTGGGTTCAGAACCTATGTCAATTTGCGGAGAGACCTAAAAATTCAGTTTGGCTGAGTGATTTAAGCCATACAATGCGGAGAGACTGACACAAACCGACGTATCCACAAACATTATAGCAAAGACAATTCACACATGCCATTCAGATAGTATCGATTCCTTCTCGACAAAACATATCAGTTTGAATAAAATTGTACTAATTGGTGTGTAACGTAATTAAAGTAAATAATCTTCAATAAAATAATTACCATTCCATTATAAGAGCCCAGTTATTGAAATCCCTCCATATCAATGTATCATACATGCACATAAGAGAACGCTCATAGATTTTGTTTTAACATCTCTAAGGTATTATTTTTGCAACAAATATAGTATACTCATCGTCCATAAATTGGCAATGAACTAAAAGCTGAAGTTTTCTGTAAATAAATTTGGAATTAAAACTTAAAAATCATACGCAGTGCCTGTTTTTAAGTCGAATACAAGACCTTCTATGGTTTCACTTGCTCCCAAGTTTCGTTGTAAGTTAAAACCACAATGAAATCCTGCTGAACCAAAGTAAACTGTTGTATTAACACCCGCATCTTGACTTTCTTATTTGGGAGAAATTGAGCATTTTTTCACTTAGCATGTTTCTTTTGTAATCTCTGGGATAGTATTTTATAATAATCCTCATTACTCTCCCCCTTCTATGGTTTAATCTAATTTGTGTTAAATTTTGTACTCAATCGCTGCTGACGACCATGTTACTCTATGTAAACGATGCATCTTTTCTGTGGCTCCAAATATGCCAAACAGGATTTTTAGTCTCTCAGCAAAATGTAGGCTAACTTCTTCCGCCAATCCAAATGACACCAAATAACGTTTTCTGAAACATCCTGTTTTATCCTTCTTTATCACCATAGCCAACATTTGAGCAAAACATTCTTAACTATTTTAATTATTTTTTTAATCTGAATGTAGAGTTTTTTTGACTCACACTGTACAGTTGTGACCACTGCTAGGCCCTGCCACTTGTCGATGTTGTACAGATAAATCTTGTAAAGGATTTTAGATTTCAGAGCAGGTCACATTTGTTTTGTTTAAGACAAGCTTTGTTGAACAGAGATTCATTCCTACATGGTTTGAGGCAAGCAATACAATTATAACAGAAAGGATTCAATAAATGCTACAGCAGCATATCAAAATACACACGCACATTGGAACAAGCTTAGTTGAAACACACAAATCTTGTCCCCCGAAGATCCAGATCAAGGGTAATTTCTCTCTCCGAGTAGGTCTCATCTTTTGAATGGGCAAGTCAGGGGGTAGCATAAAGGTGGGTTTATGTGCGTGGGTGATTGGGGGCCAATGTGTGTTTGTACTCTCATGGGGGGGGGGGGGGGGACGGGGGGGATTCAAGGCTTGTCATGGAAACAGCGGAGGGGGCAATGCGTAGACTGTAAGGTGGGTTTGAGGGTATATTGGGTAGACAAGGAGTGTGTGCATGGCGACCAGTAGGAGCGGTGGCGGGGGGGGGTGAGGGGCATGTGTGTTCGGAAAACCAACAGGAGTCGTGTTAAAAATGTCAAAAGTAGGTGGGGGCCAGATGGGGTGCCGTGGGTACGGTGAGCACAAAATTCAGGATGAGTTACTTTCTGTATGGTCATAACCTTTAAATGTTTACGACGATTATTTTTTATGCGCCGACATTGTTCTGCAGGGGGGGACCAATCCAATTACGCAATTGTCGCCTTATTCGGTCCCTAACTATAGGGACGTTAGGGAGTAGAAAATGTCAGCTTTTCTTTCTCCAAGGTTTCTTGGTCATCATCATACTGATAAAAAAAAAAAAGTTCTTCACTGAGCTAGTTTACTCAATTTTGGCAAAACCTGATGGGAATATGAAGTTTGCGAGGACTTGAATCATATACATTGTTAGACTATCTGTAACCAATTAGATAGGAGAATAGGCACAACAAAAACCAACAACTTGACCTAAACGGCAAAAGTTTACCAAACAATGAGACAGATCATTAAAGCTGGACATGGCATACTTAAATCATTTTCATACACATCAAATAGTGCGGAAAATAATCGACTAGGGAGGCAAAAAACCGTTGGTCGGGTCAGAAGAAATGTGAAAAAAATAAAATGCTCATAAAGGGAAAAAAGTCGCAAATGCGGTCTTGGTTTGCGGGAAACTGTGAGAAGCGAGAGTGTTGCCTATGTATTGTTTATTCGTTAGAGGTTCCCCACAGGTGGTGACTCTTTTCTCACACTTTTTTCAATGTTTCGACCAAGAACAAATGTTCGCGACCAAATTTATTCACAGAGAGAGGGAATTTTTTTTTTTTCTGAAATTTGTTACAACAAAAAATCTAAATGAGTAAGGAATTCACACACCACTAACAAAATAAACTCACCGGCCCTAAGAGGTTCTTGTGTACACAATGACCTCTCACCAAACGCCATTTTCTCGGCTAAAAAGGGACTGGTTATTCAACACTGGGTGATTTTTTGGGGGAATGAAATTAATTTGAATTATAAAAAATTAAAAAATCATATGATGAGGCCGCTTTTTTGAGTATTAACAGAGCATCGAAAAATTTTTGCGGTTTTTCACAAACGTCCACTCGTGCCGTAGTTTAATGTATATAAATTACAATTTCAGTGTGTTCTCCACCCAAAACACCAGAAATTATAACAAAAAAAATGGTCACGACGGAATATTTACGGCACCAAATTGGTTTTTTACTATGTCCAGCACCTTATGCTTAGAGAAAGAAAAGTTTCAAATTCTTGCAGGTGTTAACAAAACACAGGGACTTCTCAACATTTTGAAAACTCTCATCATTTAGGCAAGGCATATTATTAGGCGCCAAGCACGTCTCAACACGACGTCATCCTGCTACACTAGTTTATTTAGTGGTTGTATTCCTGAGAGACCTGAAATGTTCTTCTGAAGACCCCTATTTTCATAAAATTTTGAAGGTTATCCTCAGTACGAGGACTGTGTGCCAAAATATAAAGACCGAGAAATATTAAAAACACTACTCTGGCCGCGCATGTTGTCTTAATTTTTTGGCTATCTGCTGAGGGGAGGGGTGAGGCACATTTTTGTGTAAGAAAAGAATCTGTTTCAAGAATGATGGCAGATGAAGCACTACAAAGGCGTACTTAATTCACATATATGACAAATTCTCCAAAATGGCATTTAAAAAAAAAAAAGCACCAATTTACCTGAAATGGGTGCTTTTAACAGATATCCACCCAAAACAATTCCGCCCCACATGCATTGGGTGGATTCGCTCCAGCAGAAGAGAGAGGCCTGGACAGCACCATTCCTTTAAATTGGGTGTATTTTTCACACCAAAGTAGGTCTCAAAATGCACTCATTTATGCAATTTTTAGTAATTTTTTGTGAAAATTAACAAAAAAAAAACATCCATGTAACCAATTTTCTCTTCCCGTGATGAACTCACTGAAATAGAATTCTAACAATCAATCACAATCACATCTGGATTGCTTCATAAGGCAACAGTGCACATGTTTGAAACTGCCTGGAAATGTTTAATCAGATAGAGTGGAGCGAAAGAATGACAAGAAGGGGGACAGCATAAACAAAAAGAGACCAGCCAGAACCAGACATAAGGTGTGTTCAGACCAAAAAAATCGGTTCCCCCTGTCACGGGGATGAACAAAAACTTCCCTCACTTTCGTCCAGCTCATTGCTATATGTTTAAGAGGAGGGAGGAGATAAGTAACGGAAAATAATGGGTCTGGGCTGAGCTCTTGGCAGAGGGCTAGCTTCTATGAAGCCGAAAACGTTACCCTCCAGAGAGAGAGAGGGTAATCAGTATCCAGGGACGCATGAATCAAACAATTCGGACCAACGCATCTTCGCAAAAGACTTGGGAAGTGAACGGACCCTAGGGAATGGCTGCCCGGGCACACGATGGGAACGGGAGGCAGTAGAGTGATACATAAAAGGTGATGTGGCCGGCCAGAAACAAAGTGAAGACGCCGAATGGACAAGTAGGCAAAGGGGGATGGTAGTGATTTAGATCTTAGAACTGGAGGGGCATGACCAGACGTCTAGCCGCTCCAATAAGTGGAAAATACCCACACCCAATGGTTAGCTCGCACGGTGATAGTCGGGATAAAAGTTCACAATGAAGCGAGCTCCGAGGTGCAGTGAGATAGGAGAGCGGAAGCATAAGGAAAGGACACGCCTTAAGAGGCGCGAGGTAAAGTTTAGGGGTTTCGAACGTGCGGCCTAGCACGACAATTCTTCTTTGTCCGCATCAAGTACTTTTGCCTTTCAACACCACTTGCTCATATTGATTATTTATAATGCAGGTGACTAAGAATGAATCCATGTAAACTTGTATTAATCATTCATTTTGCCTACAGGGTGATCACCTACACACTTTACCTCACGATGCACTTGGATCATTGCAAATTTTAAAAAACACCACGATCCTCATGCGACAAGTGCTCTGGATTCATGTCACAGTCCCATATCAGTCAAAATGGGCAAAATGCCATTATACATCACATCTGAGACTAGAGGTCTTGTTCCTTCATCTGAAAAAGCCTTGTATTGCATCTTGATGCACACAAAAGTGTGGGTTACCAAACACCACGCCCCTCCCCCCCCCCCGTTACCAACAACCACCCCCCACCCCTCCACCAACCCACGCCCCCCATGTACTGAAATGTGGCCGTATTAAGTAGTATTTTTTTTAACAAAAACCTGTACGCCTACATTGGCCTGCTATGACGTACTAGAAACCATGCCTAGGCTATAAGCCTGCCCCTCTTTAATGTAGAATTTTTGAAACGAATACAGTGCACATTGTACATACGAGAGTGCATGGCTGCAAAAATTTTGATCACTACATCAGTGTCACAGCTGCGATATTGAGTCACGTCATAATTAAAAACCTGTGACAAGTCTAGGGCTATGAACTTGATTCGATCCCTCAATATTTGCCCTAAAACTCATAAAACCACCTACTACTTGCAAACTTCTAAATTGCTCAAAATTGCTCTCTATAGTATTAGATGATGCTTACACGTTGCAGACAACTTCAGTTTATCGCGACCCGACCGACTCAGAACAAGGCTTGGGCCCATATATGTGCATGAAATTGTAGACACCCACTAAATAACCTCCCCATAGACTTGTTACAAAATGACCCCATCTCCCAAACGATCAATTTCTCGGCTATAAGCGACTGGTTTTCATGTGCAAACTTTATTTTTGGGGAAGATTAGGACCAAAAAGGCAATTTTTACAGCTAATGCGCTGTTCCCTTCTGAGAGGCAAACTTTTTTTTTGCTTTGGCCCTATCTTGCCCACTGCTCAAAACATAAGGTCAAGAAGCTATTCCCCAGCTTTCCAAAGTACACTCTAAAATTTGATAGTCAATTGAGACACGTTATGGTATAATTACTTACCTGCGGGATTAGGTTAAATTCACAAGTTGCAATTCACCAAGACATATACACAGAAAACTTAACTGTGTCTCAGTTGCGGTTAAAGCAACTACTACAATCGTTAATAAGAGCTAAATAAAAACAAGTTTGTTCCAGAAGTGGCTCCCCAACCAAAATGCGCACTTTTTCTTCTCTGGGGTTTTCAGATTTTGCTGACTACGTTGCCATCATTTAAGGAGCCTAAATACAAGCGCTGATGGTGAAACCAGTTGCAAGGCACATTCCCTACAACAAAGTAATTTTGTAAGAACATCAAAGTTCAATTTTAAATCACTTTTATAGGACTTCATTGTTCAAATGGTTTAATTCTGGGTATTTCTCACTAAAAAAGATTTTTCAGATGTAAAAATTTTAACATCCAACCAGAAAAACTGGCTTGCCTTGGAATCTAATGGATGACATACCACATGGATACCTACAATGGACCACATAACAAAAAACAACAGGCAATGGATCATGCTCTATAGTTAACCCCACTGCTGAGTTAAAGCATTTCCCTAAATATGTGCATGACCTACTAGCTGGAAATTAACACTTGTTTCTTTTCTTTTTAGTCTTTAGCCTAATGAACTTCCAATCAAGTTATTTCAGGTGCATATTAAATGTGTTATGATATCGACGGACCAATGAAGATTTATTGGCTAGATTGACAGAAGTTTTTGAGTAAATAACTCAAGTGACAAACTCTATTGAAATTTCCAAATCTATGCTTATTTTTAGTATAAAAATCATTCTTCAAAATACTTAGAAATTTGGTAACATTTGTTATAACTTCAATATTTCGTTGTTAAAAGTTAAACGTAACTGTATGAGTACAATATGTAACCATTAAATTAACAACCATGCATTATTGTGATTAATGTGGCCAAACTCACACGTCCATATCAGAAGGAGGATCAGGTGGAGGTGGTCTGGGCTGTGCAGCGGAGGAATAGCTTGCTGTCAACCAACTTTCTTAATACATAATAATGCCCAACACTCAACACGTATATATTGTTCTTAGTGTCATTATATAACAAAGGTGTTTAAGCTCGATAGAGGAGCATTTAGAAGGAAAAAATACCAAAAAACGACTTGTTCCAAAAGTAAAAAAGATACAAAATCACTGAAACAAAACACATAGGCATGGTATGTTAAAAGGGAGACTAACTTCAGAGGAACACCTGGATCCATACAACCATGCCGTTAGTCCACCATGAGTGGACCAAAATTATCATTATACAAAAAATTAAAAAATACTGTGGAAGTTAAAGGGGCATTTCGTGATCAACAACCCTTCGTCCCCCCCCCGACTACCTGAGAAAGTTGAGATTTTATCTTTTCATCTAACGGTAGCCTTAAAATCCATTGTACCAAATTTTACGTGAAAATTTGTTCGTATTTGGTAAATGGACAGAATTACACCAGTGGCCTATGGTACCATGGGAAACAAAGATTTTCATACACAAAACCACAAGATTGGAATCAAACTCAAATTTTTGTGAATAAGCTTTTCTTCAAGGATATCTGCTGAACCATGAATACAAACGGAAAGGTGCGGAATCACGAAATGACACGCTAATATAATTTAAAAGGAGAACAATATCCTCATCAGAAATCGCCCTTTCGGCCCATCCATGAGAAATTTTCTCTTCACAGGGGTTAAGGCAGGACAAAGCAAAAGACCGTTTTAGAGTATATTTTTTAAGGAAAAAGGGTCCACTCCCGTAGACTAACCCTGGTTTAAACCCAGTCTAAAGTTACCCTCCCTTTCGAATACCAATCCATAGAATTTTTGAATGCCTACAGAGAAATACATTTTAGAAGACCCTTTGATTGACAAAATAATATCTGCTTTATTGACCGATGTGCCAGAATCCTGATAACTCTTGAAAATTATTCTGTCCCAAATGGCCTTTGTGTGAATTAGAGCAGGAATCATAATATCAAGGGAGGGGCTATTTAAGGAAGGACATCGCCGGATAAGGAGAGAGGAGGCCCGCTATAAATCCATAATATTTTATATTTTCATCCATCAATTTTGAGTTGGTGTTTTGACACCTACTTTATCCTGTACGCAAAGGTTTGGTTTTTTAATTATACCCCCAAAATCACTTGTATCACAAGAAAAATGAGAAAAGTCTGAAGAAATTTCCGGGGCAGCTCTCTGGAAAAGCAAGCTTAGAACATTCCTCCGTTTCAAATACCATTTATTACTTAATATGAAGAAACAGGAAGATGTTGGATAGCTGCCCTTTGTCATGGAGCTTGTAAATGACGCCGATAGATAGCCTTTTGTCCTTCATAAGCTACAAGAGTCTACATTAGCAGCCCTTTACATAACAATACCCAATACCGATTAGCTTAATATGCTGCTAAGATTTGGATTATATAAACTCTTCACACCAGCAGAACCGGAATACAACACAATGGCCCATGACCCGCGCTATTTATATCAGAGCAAATTAACTACACTATGAGCTATAAAATTACAATTCCCTGGCGCAGTTCAATATGGCTTTCATTCACCGTGTAAATGGAGCCAAATACATCTCATTTAATTTTAGTATGATTTAATGATACCCATGAACATGCATGGTCAGCTTTTGTTACATCTGCTCATCCAAGGCTACTGACCAGAGCCCTTGGTAGATTAGGTCATGCCTTCAACGTATTAGGTTGTATGGTTTGTATGTAAAAGTTTGTTTTTGCAATTCCATTCAGTGCTTTCCGGCCCCCAGAAAACAAAAATGCAAAAATGAGGTCTTGCCACCCCAAGAACCCGACCGCCACTCCAATCTATATTGCTAAATAACATAGCGGCACACTCCCCCCCTTGCAAAGCGGCATTTGGGGTTCTTGTGGTGGAAAGGGTTCAAATAATGGAAATTCCAATTACCCATTGAAGCCTGTAGTATACCTTACATAAAACTGACTTTTGGGGAATTTATGTAAAGTGGATTTTTTAAACCAGAATAGGTAACTTTGAGCATGTCCGCTTTTAATATGCAAAAGGTTCAAGTTCATTTCGTTCCATGAAAACTATAGAGGGTGCCCTTTCATTTCCTTATCATGCAAGATAGTTAGTATCTCAAATTGTGGTATCACTTTTTTCAATATGTGCCAATTTAAGTTTACACAGGGTCAAGTTTGGAAAATTACCCAATAATGAAATGGATGCAACTGTTTGTCCTTCTAATCATAATGATTCCAAAAATGTTAGTTTTTGTACCACCTATGACTAGACCATTTGTTTGGGAGTTATAGGTTAAAAATGACTAAATGTTAAAAAAGGTCAATCTCAATTTGTACAGGGGTCCACATTAAAAGTTAATCTGATTATATTTTAAAAAATGTCCTGACAAATTATTGCCTGAGGAAAGAGGACTCCCAAAATATAAGTTTTGATTATGTTAAATATTACATACTGATATAAGGGTCAAAGAAGGTTAAAACCAATTGGATTATTTGCCCTATGACCTATTTTGTCTCATAACATGGTAACTATCCACTGCAGATGGTACACGCTATTTCCTTATTTTTGACACACAGTAAAGCTATATGAACAACTTCTTTCAATTTTACCAAATTGGGGCAACTTCTGATTTTGACCCCGGACAAATAGAAATTGACGTGTTTAACCATTTTTAGGCCATTTTTATACCCTAAATAACTCCCAAACCAATGGGGGTCCATAGATTGTACAAACATACATTTTTGGAATCCTTATGACTAGACGGACAATGGGCTAAATTTGAACATGGTTGGAGCATTTTTAAAGTTCGAACCCCTGTGTACCTTAAATTGGCCCCTAGTTAAAAAAGTGCAAACCACATATTGAGAGTACTACCTACCCAGCGTTGATATAGAGGGTCCCATACTAACTACTACAGTGCAAACCTTTTCTGTAGTTAGGGGTAAACGATTATGTTTGAACTGGGTGGTCCGTGCTCCTCTAATGTTGGGTAAATAATATTTCAGTTCTTCAAAATGTGGACTTTTTTTTCTTTGTGTCACAAGTACAAAGATCGAAACACAAACATTTCAAGACTTTGGGTACTGGTATTTGGATTTTTTTTATGCCATGTTTTATTATCCCCTCAAAAAGTACAGGTTTAAATGTATTATTTTCATATATTACTTTTGGACCCAAAAAGTGACCACATATCACAAAATTAATTTTTTTGATAATGTATTACTTGAATTTTGTCCATAACCAACTTGGGGGCCCATCTGAACTAAATACGAAAGAAAAAGATGTCAATGATAGCATAGAAACCATAAAGTAGTAAGTATAAGAACCCTATATATCACTGAACCCAAAAAAAACGTGCTTGTTTGGACGACTTAATTAAGGGGGCACAGTAGTACAAAATGGTCTGCTATTGAACATATGCTTTATGCGCTCTCTTGTATCCGTCCAAAAATAATCTTTGCCCTGCCTTACCTAGAGCATTGAAATTTGAACTCTTTCAAATAAATATATTTAAAAAAAATTTGGTCTTTAAAATATCTTCTTTTGAAATTAAATTCGAAAATTAAACCCTGTTTTTTTCTAACTACCCTTATCTCCACAAATCGGTGTTTCAATCAAACGGCGGTTCACATGTTGCCATATCATACCACCAAGACACTTTCTCACCCTTTTTTAAATATGAAACCAAAGCACATCTCTAGGACAAATATCCATCACAAAACTCCAAATTACACCCATCAAATTCTAGGTTTTATATAGAGGGTTTGCACTTTTCCATGGCGGATGTATGCTTGTACTGTGGCTTCCCTTAATTTAAGACCTTTTTTATCGTTATTAATGTTGATTATTCCACACCAGGGATCATGGCGATCTTCAAGGCAGTACAGTAAAAAAATGATATGGTGGTGGATGCCCCCTTCAAAAAAATCCTCAATGGACATTTTCAGTCGATTGGTCATCAAAGCATTTTGTTTAACAACATGACCTAAAACCCCCAAACCGTACAAAATATTTTGTCCCTACTATCTCCATTAATAATTTGTTGGCCAGAATCGCACGCACGCGAGCCATGGACTGGGCGTGAGCCAGGAGAAACACCGCACCTCATTTTTCGGCGACTCTAATTGGTTGCAGAATGTGCCTACCTCCGTGTAGCTTGCTGTGGGCTAACACAAGGGTATTCCTGTCCAAGGAATTTTTAATCCCACTGTAGCTTCACCCGTGTTTTTAATTTCAAAATCCTTTCTTTCAAATCCAATCGGATCTTCAGGCCCATAGAACAAGTTTTCTTGTTCCCTCTCATACATTATGCTTTGTATGGAAGTTCCATGATATGAATAGGTGAGAGAACATTATCGTCATTAACCTCAAACAGGCACATAGACCAAAGAAAAATAATAACAATTGAGCAATTAACTTACCATAATCTCACCCTGTCAACCATTATTACAACGCATTGTAATAACACTGTGTCTTATGTTAGAAACCAACAAGGAAATCTGAACAGTGCGTAACTTCATATTTGGCTTTTGGAGATTAGATTCATTCAAGAAAAGACTAATTAAAAAATGTGGCCTTGAAAATTGCATAATGGGTGTAAGTGGACATTGCAATAAAAATATAAAATTAGTAATACTGATTGATATTTTTTGATTAATTTTTTAGTTTTTTGCTTTTTTTAAATCATTACTTTTGAAATGCATATTAAATTCTGTGCTGTTCTTGAAATCTTACCTTGCGTCTTGATTTAGATTGAAAAGGTATTTTTATCCTATGTATGAGCAAAATCTTAAATTGCATAGGACCTGGAGGATAAGCCGAGAAAGGGCCCTCAAAGTTGAACTAGGTATAAAATTACAAGCTAAAAACATGAAACAATCCAAAGTGGACGGAGGGTTTGATTCTAAGTAGCAAACCACAACTATAAATTATTCATACTACTTCAAAATCTCACTTGAGACATATTCATGATATTATGCAACAGGTCTTCATTGATGATCATGGTGAGTTACTACAAGGAGAAGACGGTCATTTAGATTATGGTTCAGAGCTAGGGGAAATTCTGTGGATATAAATAAACTAATTCTTGTGCAAAGGTTTGTTCATGAATAACCATACAAGTGAGTTCTGGTAACAGCAACTTTGTTCTGGTAGAGTAAGCACAAAGCTATAATGCTTTGGAATATATTGAGAGGTCAAACAGATGCTATTCTTTTTCTATTGTATGCACCCTCGTGGAGAAATGTTCAAAAGGACCCCTCCCCCAAGAACGGGAAAGCCAACTAATAGTGTAGATAAGATATTATGAAACACACACACAATCGCATAATAAGTCTCTTGCCCGTTCTTGGGGGGGGGGGGGTGTTGTATAATAAAAAAATTAAATTTCCATTGAAGCCTAAACTTAAAATCCTTAAAATGCCATTTCTTCAAAATAATGAACGTTTGTGTGTTTCCAAGTTCGATCAGAAAATTCACATTAAAAGTTCTATGATTTGTGAAAATGGGTTACCAGATAAGCAATGTCAAAAATGAGGGCGCTTCTCCCTGCCAGGTTCTTTACAACTTTAGCTAGAGCAATTAATGAAGTGTAAAAAAATAGCATCTTTTGGGCAATATCTTATAAGGCCAGATTGACAAGGTTACTGGAAAGAACGGACGCCCACAACAAGCTAAAAAGGTGCCAGGGTGCAGACCATTTTCTGCCTTACTGGACCATGGAATTTGGAGATCAACTAGAATTGGCATGTCATCATCATCCCACCATTTTCAGTAGTCACTCTAATTTAGTAACTACGGTACTTGATAAGGCAACAAAAAAAACAACCCTGTTTTACGGGCGTGACCGACCCGGATCTTTCAGTTTTGCCAGAATTTTTTTTGTAGTTTTCCAACAATCATGTAAAATCAGCCCGTTTTTAGCCAAATTTCTAATTTTGGCTCTAATTTTTTTTTAGAAAACTGTACAATAATTCATTTTTTCTCTTAATTTTTCAAGATTTGGGGCTATTTTATGCCATTTGACCTCCAGAAAGAAAGAAAAAAAATCGCTGACCGACAGAACGAACCCTTTACTTGAAAGGTCCGCTCACCGTAAAACAGGGTGGATTTTTTTTTTTCGTCGCGCCAAATCTCTAACACTCCATTCTATTCGAAGTATTGTTGTGGACATCACTGAGTTCACAACAGTAAAATAGCTCGGTGCTTAGTTTTAGTTATGGTGCCATAAAGCCTGCCATTCAAGCTTTTAAGAGAAATTGCTATGGATAAGCATTAGCAGTTTATTGGCTCATACTTCTCTTAATGTTTCACAGAGTACAAACAATAAATTAATAGGTTTTATAGTTAAGGGTGTCTACCTGTGAGAGAGAAGGAGGCTTGGCACTTGCATACCCTTACCACCAATCTCATGGGAATAAACTTGCAATTTGATTGGTAGATAGAAGCAATTAATGACTATTGCAACACCTTATTCACTACTGTGTGATAAAATGGTAGCAGAAATGTAACAGAGGAGTCGTCCCATTTCCCGAAATCCAATGGTGAATCGACGGAAGGACAAATTAGGTGCATCCGGTGAAGCGGGGGGCAGTATTTTCTTACGCAATTTTCGGTACAAGACCCTTCTCTAAAATAAATTGTACTTAAAACTTTGGTTTTTGAGCGTTTCACCGTTATTCATGAACACTTTGATCTCGAATTGAAAAAAAGATTGTTTTTTACAAATATTTTGTTAATTTATGCCACAAATCTGGAAATTTCCGGAAAAGTTACATCTCTGTCATAGCTTGGAAAAAATATATTTGAAGGCTGAAATTTCAGGATGACAATGAGAAAAATACCCACATTCTTCTGTTATCAAAACTGAAACACTACTTCCGGTAAGTTAGGGGTCCCAAAGATGATTTGAACATGCACCTTTAAGGCCCATACCAAGAACCCATACTCATAAAAGGTAGGAAAGAGATAAGAGAAAATCGCCTTAAGGCACTTTTTGGGCCTCTTTCTCTGGCCCTGGTACTCTAAGCCCAGAGTATTTTGACACAACCAGGCATGAAAACACAAATGTGTGGAAAATTGGAAAGCTACTCTTTTTTCTGTATCCGCCCAGCTCAGCAGTTTTGCTACAGAGTGAACAAAACAATGGTGTTTTTATGGATCATAAGAATAGCCGGCTTACCTTTTCCGATGTGGATTGTACAAAATTGCATATGTCTTGGTACGATGCAGAACCTCCAAAATACAAACACTATATCATTACCCGGTCCAACCGTGAAGTCAGAGTTAGCCAACGTCACCAATACCCACAATTCCAGCTTCCTCTTTCGTCTTACCCCCCACAAAATGCAGCATCTGGCAGGGGGCGGGACGGGCCGGGAATCCAACATCGGATTTAAGGTGGAAGGCTATTCTATGGAGTCATAAAAACACCATGTTTGTTAGGACTCATACAGAATACTGCTTACTACATCCGTGTTGATGTACAAATTGATACCAACTCACGTTAGCAAGATAGACGGAGAGGGCAGATTGCAGC
This sequence comes from Ophioderma brevispina, assembly GCA_023653785.1. Taxonomy (NCBI): domain Eukaryota; kingdom Metazoa; phylum Echinodermata; class Ophiuroidea; order Amphilepidida; family Ophiodermatidae; genus Ophioderma; species Ophioderma brevispina. Next base: position 22,072 of record JAMKCH010015136.1, on the reverse strand, counting down.
AGGAATTGTCTATAGAAAATAAGGTAAAGACTGAGTAATGATAAAAAGGGGAATACTACCGGGCGCGAATCCTCAAGTCCCCCCGAAGGACTAGAAGCTTCGCGCCAGGTTGGTATCCCAATCTACACAAAAGCGTACTCACCTCAACCTGCTAGGAGTACGGCACGATGAAGCACTGCCCTAGACGAATTAGCTAGGAGTTGGTTTGCAATGTGCGAGGTGGCCATTTTTTTTTTGCTATATTGTTTTAAATTTTATATCTTGTAGAATGAGGTCATGAGAAAACCCAAAAAGTATTAGCTACATGTTTTTCGATGTGCAAGGGAGGGTGCCAGCAATTAGCAATATCAAAATGGCCGCCAATTTTTTTCAATATTTAGCTTATTTGATAATATTCCAAGTTTTATGAAGTTTTAAAGACGATTTTTATTTGATGTGTTATTCACTTAATACAATGATGGATAACAGTTAAAATAACATTCCCCCCAGATAACTTTGAAATTAATCAGTTCCGCCTGTGGTGCCAAAAAATTCAAAATGGCCGCCATTTTGATAATATTTTGGTTTTTTTTTGAGATATTATGCTTATATTCATTTTTTTGAAGTAAGTATTTTTTATGTATTTGATTAAATTACAATATATTTAGTATCAAAATAAAATTTAAGGTCAATTTACAATGATTTTCAAATCATTGCATTCTTGCATAGGGAATTTGTGTTTCGAAAATATCCGCCCATGATTATTTTAAGTGTTCTTCTTCTTTACCATCAGGCTAGCATAATAAATGTATTACAGAAAAGAAAACAGTGGCCATTCCAGGGCGCATGTGGCCATTTTCCTTCTCCTTTTTTTCTTTACCCCCAGTTTCCCCTCCCCAATCGAAAGAAAAAAAAAAAAAAAAAGACAGATTTTTGCAAAAATCAGCGATTTGGGGCAAAATGGTTAATAAAAAATCTCAAAATGTTTGATATTATTTGCCTACTCCAGGAATTCACTTTGCCAACCCCAAAAAAAAAATTCAATTGCCCCCCCCCCTCAAGGAAAGATGGTTCTGGGCACCGCCGCTTGAAACGAACCGCAACACAAATGACATAAACTCATAATATAAACATAAGGTAACGAGTGAATACATGCAGGCAGTCTTCTAGCAAACCTTGGCAGTCAATGGACAGGCTTTGGAGATGGCACTGATAGGTTGAAAATTTTGTCACCTTTTACATTTAATTGGTAAGTTGATTGTAGATTGATATTGTATTATGTTAATGATGACCGTAACAAGATTGGGCCATCTGTGGAAACCAAAATTAAGCATGGTATGTGCTTTTGAGGGGTAATTATCTCTATGTGTTAACTTAAGACCCAACATAAATTCAATACTGTATGAAGGATTCTTATCGTGTTGTCCAAACGCAGTGGTCCTCAAATATGATCTAGCCAGAGATGGGTGCAATGCCTGACTGCTTCACTGAAATCCGCAAGATCCTTGTCTATGTATTGTTGCTCCAACGGTGTTACAGACAAGAGGGAATTATTGCTTGTGAAGATGTTCCCTAACAACAGGTAGTGTCCTGATGCTTACAGGTAGCACCACGTCTGCAAGGAACTTAGTCCGGCCAATTCTGGTTCTCAATATTTGAGGCATCGACACAAGCATCCATGAGGAGTTTCAGCTCCGGCGGATGAACTCACCAGGTTCCAATACGACATACTTGGTTGATAGCAAGTCTCTCTTCCACAAGGCGACTATCTTAAATCCTTATTTAGAGTTCTGGAGGTAATGTGTGGGGGAACTTGGTATCTGGTCAAAGAAGTGCTGTGAGTCTCCCGCTCCTCTTGTTCCTAGTGACTCTGTGGTGGAGTCTTGTTGATGGTAAGGCATTTAAACAGCTGGGTTTTCTGTCTGAAATAGGGTGCTTCACAGGGATACTTGACAACTACGCTCTTTCATGCTCGCTACACGAGACATAAGTCTGTGGAGAAAAATGCGATTGTATAAGTTCTCCATTGGAGTGGGCGAAGCACATCCTGTGATTACGCCGGTAGACGCATTTAAAGCTGGATCAAGCTCTTGGCATCATGGGTTGATCTTTCCATACAGGCGGCATACTCTGCACGCACATGAGTAGCACAGGGCAAGTGCATCGATCTTAGGGTATGTGGACGAGCTAGGTTCCGAGCACCAGTCTTGTACCAGTGCGTTGACTTTACTCTTCGGCTTTTTGATGTGGGTCTTATAAGAGAGAGAGGATGGTCCAATGTAACTTCTAAGTAGACAAACCAGGCTGTTGGCATTGGCTTCACAGTTAGGATGAAAGCCCACACTGTGTCGTGTGGTGTTGATGGATTTGCAAATTAGGTGGTTCCTCATAATAGGAGTGAAGGGGGTTTTCCTCATAATAAAGAATGAGTTAATCCAAAGCTTTGGTAGTCTCTCTTTGACAACTGTAAAGTGTGCATCTGGGTTGTTCATTCCAAATCGTCTACCATAGAAACAATATTGTCCCCTGTTACTCTGAGGTTGGTCTTGGTATAGATATGTTGACAGGAGAGGTGCGAGCACGCTCAATTGGGGTGGTATAGTACCATTCTGACTACGCCAAGCAATCCTTTAATGAACTCAGTCAAGCGAATATCCTTGGTGAGTTCCAAAATCTTGAACGGAGAGTAAGCATCTGTGTTAACAGCGCTGATCGATCGACGAAAACGACTACGGTTACCGAACCTCTCGAAACACATTGGCTTACCGATACACTTTTCCTGGACGGAAACCTGCTTGATTCTGTAGGAAGTGTTCCTCTCACAAAGGTACGATAAGGTTGAACATGGAGAGGTTCACAAAGAGCTTGAAGGTACGGCTGAGGAGTGATATTATTCGATAGCATCTTTGGATTAGATGGATCTTTCAAAGGCTTTAAAGCGTGCCATAACATGTGCTTTCCTCCAGATCTTTGTGAACTGTGAGAAATAGGACAGCAATGTAGAGCTCAAGAAGTCACTCCTTTGCTACTAGGCAAAGTTTGCAGCTGCTCAGTTGAGATGTCGTCAAAGGCATACTGCTTTTCCTGGTTGAAAGTTAAGCAGTAACACCGGTTCCATTCGTCCCCATGTGAAGGGATGAGTGAAACCAGATAGCTTTCGGTTAATGTGATATTCTTGGGCTTCTGGTGGGGCAACTTATGGGTGTAAGTTGTAACAATTGGCTGGAGGCTCTGTTGGCATCCCTTGAAGCTTTCGGATGGATAGACCATGTTTTATTGCTGTTATGGGTCATTAGTGGATTCAATTAGATATGCCAGCTTTTCCTGGCGATCCCTCTGACACTCCTACCTTTAGCAGGTTGCTTTAGGATAACGAATCAGATTCAAGAATGGTAGGATACTTTGGATCTTCTTAGACATTCTGGCAAAGAAAGGCCTGCCTGATATTCCGTTCTAAAGATCCTGGGTATGGAATCTCCAGGCGATTGTTCACTAGTTGGGCAATCTGTCGTAGTTTACTGTTACGGTAATTTACTGTTACGGGGTTTTGGTGCATTCCTATTCACGTTCTGGTCCAAGGTTATCAATGAATCTTTGCCACCCCCGGGGGTCTGTTTTTCCTGCTTAAAGGATGCCGTGGTTACATGGATGTCGATTGGAATGTTGAGTTATTGGAACAGGGGCCAGAACAATCTTGCTACACAGCTTAGAGGTGTTTTTGCTTACTGTAAACAATAGCTAGATCATGTTTGTAACCTCTCTTCTAATGGGCACTTTAAAATGGTGGCGGTAGCTTAGGGTCGTTGAAGGAGGCGGTCAGTAGTCTTTGTCAAAGACGCCACGCATTTGATTTTATCCCACAACCGCCTGGAGCGCGCCGAAGGCGCGTGTCGAGCACTGAAGGCGTGAGGCCGAGCGGTACGACTGAACTTTGAGCGGTCCAGCGAGGGGCGGACTCCACACAAATGAATAATAATCAAAGCTTGATAAAAGGGCTAGCGAGGCCGTTAGATGCTGACGGTCTTTAGAACCATCTTGCGGACAGCTTGTCCGTTTATTGGTTGATTGTCGCCCATTGGGTAAGAGGCTTGTTGAATTGCCAATGAAAAATGAAGGTTTTGGTTGTGAAAATTCCCGAGATTGAATGAGGGTGCTTGGAATCTTACTGAGGGAGGTTGGTAGAATGAGGGGAACTATGACAGAGCTGAGCTCAATGGGGAGACTTGTTGTCAACAGACATGGAGGTGCTTCACAATTATTGAATTATGGTTGGTCTTGAAGTTAACTCCTACAAGTAATACCCCTCAGAAGGCCACATACCGTACCATACTTAATTTGGTTCCTCAGATGCTATAAATCCTTTTACGTCAATAGTTACATATACAATATCAATCTAACAACTTCAAACCTACCAATCATGCCAAAAGGGACCAAACTTTCAACCTATCAGTGCATCTCAAGTAATGGTACATTTGATGCCAAGTTGCAAGAGAAGCCTGTGTCTTCCAACAGCAAGTTTTAAAGATGGAAAGCCAGAAGGGTCTAAGCACATTCCAGCTTCATAACAAAATATGATTCAGTTTTAATTATGTTTAATAGTGATTTTATGCCATTTGTGTTGCGGTTCGCTTCCAGCGTGCGGCGCCAAATCTTGTCTGGGGGGGGGGCAAAGTGAAATTTTTGGGGCGGGCACAAAAGGAAAATTCCTGGGACCAAAAATAAAAATGTTAAGATTTTAAACCAATTTGGCCCCATCGCTTATTTTTGCCAAAATCTAGTGATTTTTGGCCCAAAAATCGCATGTTTTTTGTCAACATTTTGTGGATTTTTGGCCCCACAAACACGGACTTTGCAAAAAGTCTGATAATTTTCTTTGGGGGCGGCAAACGGGTGGTAAAGAAAAAAAATTGAGGGAGGGGGAATGCCCTCCTGAGCTGCTACTGCTGTTTCTGATTAATTTCTATGTAAAGAAAAGAAGAGCACTTAAAATAAATGGCGGCATTTGGAACAAACAAGTCCCTATGCAAGAATGTAAGATTTAATAATCATGATAAATATAATTTTTTTATATATTAAATATATTGTAATTTACTCAAATTACTCTGAATGTCAAGAAATTTTAAGGAAAAAAAATTGAAGTTTAGCCATTAATATTACTAAAAAAACACAAATCTATTCAAAATGGCGGCCATGATTTTTGGCGCCCAACTGGAACTGATTAATTCAAGAGATTATTGAAATTTATTTAATGTTATCCATCAGGATATTAGTGAATAACCCATGACGAAATCTTTTTAAATTCCATAAAATTGGAATATTAGCAAAATAAGCTAAAATATTGAAAATGGCGGCCATTTCGAAATGTGGCTACCCCCCTTGCACATCAAAAAAAATGTAGGATAAGACTTTTTACACTTGCTAGGGTCTACTCTACAAACCATATGAAAAGTTTATCAAATATAGCAAAAAAAATGCAAACCTTCCCAAATTTCTAGACTAATGCTCACGATGGGATTCCACGTTACAAGTGTTACAGCCCCAAGAATTTGCAATGATTTATTTCACTTTGAGTAGGATTAAGTCATAAATTAGCACATAAAATATTGTAAATTAGTCTAAGTAATACAATATGGGATATACCTGGTTTGTGTGCATAGCTGGTGTGTGCAAAACAAATAGAATAAAACAGAAAACCGGAGAAGCGTCTAGAACCTTAGTGATTTCATTAGAAGGCAAGGGAAAATTCTGGATGAAGGATAGATGGCGCCCTGCTGCATTGAACTGTTGTGCTCATAGGTGATGGACATGAACTGATATAGGCGGCGCCCTACTGTATCTACAGGCAGATATGCTGTGTGCATGAGGGTGATGGACTTATGATGTAATGGACTATATTTAGTACATGACTCATATAGAGAGGACTAGATCCTTCTAGTATTGTTTGAGAGGATATATAAAGCTCTGGTGGGAGAAGATGAGTCAGAGTATCACAACATCATTACTCCAAGGAGAGTTTCTTAACATCTTACTCCAAGTTATTAGCAGAGTATAGTGACACCTAATTGCTTCAAGTTGACAGCAACAGTAACCGCAGTCAAATATAGCCTTTCTTTATTGGGACATTGTCATAGCTAGTCTCAACTCACATTTTGTCCCGACTTGTGTTCTGCGTCTTCGGTTTTTTATTCCGTGCCTCTTCAGTTATCCAAGGTAAAACAAGCTACAACACTTTGTCTTTATTTTAGTCGCCTCGCGAGCTTCGGGAGTCCTTAGGAGCTTGTTTTTTCCTCAGTAATGACAAGTCGCCATGGACACGTCCACTATTGGAAATTGCAGTTTTTGCGCTGGGATATTCGCCAGACCTCTTTGCAAGTCTACATCCTTTATATTAATCATTGCTGCAGCCCCCCGCGTCCGCGCACACATACCAGGTTGTAAGTTTATAGTTCATTAATTAACACCTTTATTTTTTTTATTTTTTTTATTTTTTTTATTTTTTTTATTTTTTTTATTTTTTGCTTTTTTTAAGTTTTTTAAAAAATAAACCATTGTTTTAAAATTAGTATCAGAGTTCACAGTGTATTGTCTACCTAGTTATTCAGGGTATTGAATCCGTAGTTTTGAGGTGGTTTTGGGCCCTTGGTCAAGGTGACCGTAACAGAAGGTACACTGACGTAAAAGGTTGTTGCAAGAGCGCCACGAGATTGTCTCGACAATTTCGCGCAAGGAAACCCCCGCGCTGGAACGCCAAGAACTCTACACGTGCCGAGTACTATGAGTGGAGACCGATGTTGTTTTTCAGTGACCGCAGAGGAATCCTGAAAAACAGAAACCACCACGTGCTAATGTCGCTTCGCTGCTGGCCCTGTGAAAAAGGGGGCTCTGTAGTGGTAAACGAAGAGCTGTTGAGTAGGAAGAGCCCCTAGGACGCGCGTCCTCCTGACACCCATTTGAGCGCCCTTACGGGCACGCAACCCTTCTGAACCTCAACTGATAGTGCTAAGTAATTTTTGGGAGGTTATAGAGGAGAGCCGAGAAGGTACTCTACATCATGTTTGGCAAGGAGTCCCGGACGGAAATTAAGCGTACTCCTGAATGGGATACAACGCAGACATCACCCACCTACTGCAAGAGCGGGTATTCTGACCACGTCGCCCGTAAGCCACGAACAAGAGGAAAACAGCTTTACGAGTGAGGTCTATCAGAGAAGCGTCTTCGAATGGTTCGAACAGAGATTTCCCTAAGAACTCCAGCACGAGGAAAGGTCCACGTGGACAAGTCCGCCGCTGCGCGGCACTGAGTTAAACATGCCCTCCGCAAAGTCGTATAGTATCGCAGTCATTTAGCCTGGAGCCATTCTCGAAACCGCGCTGAATAGACTGAATTGCCGATTTGTAGTTGCTGACTGTCGCTGCTTCAAGTCCCTACTCAAATCGATCGGTACGGATCTGCTATCTGCCCTACAGGGGCTCGGGTTGGAGAACAGCTCTCGCCCGGCACCACCTGACGTAGGGAGCAAGACGCGCAGAGTATGTTCTGCGAGGTCGAAGCTCTCCTTCCCCGGGCACGAGATCGGCAGCTTCCTAGAAAGGAGGCGCCTCCTCCTGGCACCTGGCAACGTGCCGGCCATGGCCAGGAGTCACCTTCAGATGCTCCATCCCCAGCTGGATTGCCCCCAAGGTCCCTGCATGCCGGAGAAGATCCGGTACCTAAGGTAACAGCCGGGAACCGCCCCAATGAGGTCCACAAGAGGTGCTGGGGCCAGAATGGTCTAATCTAATGACGTTGCAAATCCTCCTCCGAGACTCTTGTGGACTACCCATCGGGATAATGAGATACGGGGGAAAGCGTAGGGGGCCGTCATTCAGTTCGCAACTGATTGACATAGCATCGATTGGGGCGAAGACGGCCACGCCTGTCGGTCGAACCGGGCCGCAATACAACCGGAAGCTGACGATTGGCTCGCGAGGCAAAGAAATCTATCGACGGATAGAATACAATCCCCGTGCAAAGATCGTCTGAACGATTCAGGAGAAAGGGTCCCTCCGTAGGGGCCCCCGCCGTACGGCCCCCTCGCCAAAACTTCCGCCAGATATTGTCCCCCCTGCAATATTGCCATCAGCCAACCAGGCTGATCCCCACTGCCCGGTGCACCAAGCATACATCTGCCGAGTATGCAGGCAAAAGGGTTGGGGACGCGAGTCCTCCCTGCCTGTTGATGTATGCTACGACAGTTGTATCGTCGGACTGGGATATCACCGTGAACCATTCTCAATCTTGGACTCGTAACGCCTCCACGACCTCCTGACCTCCAGAATTCGAGTAAGTTGAATTGAAACGAAGCTCTGTCGGGACCAGCGTCCGAGCCCGTTCCTCCAAGAGGTGACCCCCACCCCCATCCCCAACCCACGTGTCGGTCGATATTACATTCGCGGAGGAGGAGAATGGTGCACATCCACCACCAACCTTAAGGTTTTGGAAAGAGATTCAACACTCCAGTCTCCTTTCTGATGAGGGGGTCAATGGACCAACCGGTAACGAATGACGGCTGTGGGGGCTGTTAAATGCGCCCAACAGGTGCAGCTGAAATGGCCCCGCATGTGTAACCGGCAAATAGGGAACCAAGTCCCTAGGCTGCCATCAGCCCCATCACCTTCAAGCAAACGAGAGCTAAGGCGGCAGGATTACTCCTTGAGAATCGCACACCCCTGCCCTGCCTCTATTGGGCCACCCGTTCCGTTGCTGGTCTCGCTCGAACCCCCCCCCTCTTATTATCTCAGCCTGAGCACCGGCCAGAAACTATGGGGGTCGAAGTTGGATTTCTCTGACGTTCAAATGAAACCCCAACCTCATGTCACTTGTCCGCCGCTACGGCTAAATGACTATGAAGTAGCGCATCGACCCTGGCTGGCTGAAATAGCCAATCGTCCCGATAGACACCAGTTTGACCCCCTGGGGAGGCTCCTTAGGTACTCTGCCACGGCCTTGCAACCCGTGGTTGAAAACCCCGGTGCAGTCGAGAGGCCCGACGGGAGCAGCGAAATTTGGAAAGCCTGCCCTTTCACCGCCGAACTGAAGCCACTTCTGATCAGGTCTGATCGCCGGGTGAATGGGACAATGCAGGTAGGCGTCCTTGAGATCCCAGAGTGTTGCCCATAGACCGCCTGATTGGGCAACAGAATTGAGGCCAACGTTGCCTCCGAATCCTCACAGGCAACGATGAACGCGTTGAGCGCTTTTGAGGTTGATTAGCGCCGCCAATCGCCCGGTCTTCTTTGGTGCCAAGAAAACGATTGACCACAAGCCCACCCGAAGGTCGGGAAGACGGATCTGATCGCCTCCTTTGCGTGCTGTATCGCCCTACTATCTCTCCGAAGCGGGCCTCAACGCTTCTCCGGACGGAGGAAGTACTGTGTCCCGAGCTGGCGAGTGACGAGGGGGAGGGGCAGTGAACTCCAAGCGGTAGCTACAAGTTCACTACGCCCAACACCCAACTGCCAGGGTGGATCTGCTGCCACCAATACTGTATCGTCCGGTATTAATCTATTAATACTGCTCCTCCCACACGGGGTGATATTCCCCCAGCGAAGTGCCAGAGTCCGTGTACTGAGACACTCGGTGTACGGGGCCTGCCGCCCCCCGTCAAAACCTTCCCGTTCCGTTTGCCCCACCCGCGTTCGACTTCTTGAAGTGGGGTTTCGACCCGGAAGAACCTGCCGGCCTCTTCACATTCTGATCCGATGCAACAGATTTGGAGGTTGCAGTAGAGGGAGCCGAAGTGAAAATGGGCAGGAAGTGCGATACTGCTTCGGCTTCTTGCCCTTCTTCTCGGCTTTGGCTTCCCATTTGGAAGTGAGTGGCGTCAGCTTCTCTTGAAGCGTGCCGCGCATGGGTGTTGCAAGTTGCAGCTTGCTGCGCAACACTGCTAAACTCTCGCCACCAAAGAGGGTAGCCTGAGCTACCGAGACCTACGCAAATCTGCAGAGATATCACGATTAAAGTCCTGACTGAGCGATCTGCATGCATTCTCCTGCGGCGCAGCGCCACGAGGCGCATCGCTAGGGGGGCCATAGACTCCTCAAGCTGGTGCCTAGATAGCGTTGCCGGCCCCGCCAGCGACAAAGCCCGACCCGAAGGGCGAGACCCTGACGCTCGACTCCCCACTTCCCACTCACCTTGGTCACCAACAGATAGTTGGTGCGGAGAGAGAAAGCAGCCAATCTATCGAGTCCGCACCTGGGAATCTAACTAGCTAAGCTCCTCCTCCCACAAGTGAGAATAACTCCCGGGTGAGATTTAGAACCAGTAACTAATCGGGAGAATTTTGGGCAATTCTTCATCAAAGTTGGGACCGTTCATTAACTTGATAATCCTCAGGCCGAGACGCGCAATGACACTGTTGATACCACATCGCGGACCGCAGGTCCCACGTTCTCTCAGGCCAGTCAACGCTGCCACCCTTATGGATCTCCGCCGGCCATGAAGCGAGGCGCCGGGTGAGATGGCTTTGTACCCAATCCCCAGGCGCAGACAACCCCGTAGGCTCCTGGTGCACCGTCATCACGCTTCACACGCGTCAGCTTCATATGAGAAGCCATAGCTCTGATTATGTCCGGCGCATCCTCCGCGGGGGAAAAAAACCAGGCGGACTGCACTGAGACTATGCCCACTGCAACTGTTTGATATATGCAGCACCCTGTGCTCACTGCGATCTCTTTTCCTCATTAGCCCCTCTCTCCGTCTGCCATCTTCGCCTTCGGACCTGTAGTCGAAACTCGCGGACGTGACGATGTGGTATATATCTGCTCAGCACTGGAGGCAGCTGCTCCGAGTGTGGCTGTTGGGATGCAATGCAATAGTAACGGCACTAGAGGTAACGGTTGAAGCCCTTGATCTGATCGTGACTGCTTACCCTAGGCCTAGCCATCAAAGGCTGCGACTTTGGTAGCGCGTTACCTGATACCCCCTGGCCTTGAAGCCAACTCATGGTGGGCCTGCAATCCAAGCCAGTGTACCCGGGTACAACCTGTGGTGAAAACCTTGAGTACCCCACCAGCAAACCCTGCGGAGGTGCCTGTAGGCCAGACCAAATGGCCATAGGAACCCCTCCCGCCTAGCCGGCCGTACCAGGGAGGCCCCCCCCCCCCCCCCCCCCCCCCCCCCTCGCTTGCCAAGCCAAACCAACCTGGTTCGAAGGCGTAGCGTACAGGGATGGATGCTGAATAGGTTGTTGCAGAACTGAGGCTGATGAACAGCGTACGGTACCCCGGGCCGTGCTAGGTCTCATCCCTCGTGAATGCCCCAACAAGAAGGCGATTAGGATCAATTGATTGAGCATTCCACGCCGAGCATTGAATGAATTATCGACTGTAATCCCCCCGCTTGAAGGCCGCATTGTTGGCATAATCGCCTGCGGATTAGCCCCTGGACCATATCTTGTGGAATTACCCTTCCGCGTTCCTCCCCTGGAAAAAAACTAACTCCACTGAAGAGCTTATGGTAGGGAGGACGGAGACCGGCACACGAGGTAACGAGGCTGTTGCGGGCCCCAACCTGAAGAAGACCCCGACTGCCCCAGCACTGCAAACGCCCCGGTGGTGAGCGAGTGTAACGACAGACTACAACCTATGAACATGCCGGCCTCGTACCTGCCAGCCAGCGTGTCCCGTGGTGGGCGGGTCCCCGCTATGAGAGACCCCACCTGGTGCGGGTCAACTCGCTAGCAGAGCGGGAAGTTGCACCACAGTAGCGTCCCTCTGGGACCCTCCAGTGGAACCTCCCGCTCCCCCAGCTACCGAAAACGGTCACAAATCGCCAGAGGCAACGCCTTCGGCAACTTCATCCGTACAGCACCCCAGGGGCGCCTGTGATGAAGAAGCCGGGACCGGAGCCCCCGAGATAACCGCCTGAACTGCCTGCCCTGTGCTAGCAGCACCAGCGGAAGAACGGGTAGAAGCACTAGACCTACGAGGCCGTAATTCCCGCGAGGAGCCCACTCCAGTGCATCGAAATTGTGGTTCGCCAGACCAATAACACATCGAGACGCACCGATTCTCTCTATAGCAAGAACGGTATCATAGCAGAGAGTATGCGGGTCCCAATCAGAATTATGGACTGAGACGAGGTACACGGGTGGGACGTAGTTAAGCCAACCCCACTACCGAATGGTTAAATACCTGGTATAATGAGAACCCAAATGTATGTCAGAGGAATACACCCACGCAGCGACTACCCTAGCAAGTTAGTTTAAAATAAACGCACTCAAAGCGAGAATAACAATAGAATAAAAGACAGAATCAATAACGCAGCCGCAGTCAATGGAAGAGTAGTCTAACAGTATCAGATCCGTAATCCAGAACTGCGAGGCAAAGAAACGGTCGAATTAAAGTTACATTGAAATCCCCTGTCTGACTACATTCAAAGAACACAATACATGATTTAACACGTCAGTGAACAAGATAATTGTGTGCAGGGAAGGTGATCAACCACAAGAAAATCCGCTGACCTTTCCGCATGAGCGATTACCTAACCCACCATTGGGGATACCAGAATTCACGGGTCAGAATTCGACGTCGAAAAACCGTAACAGAAACGCCGATAAACTTGCCAAAATAACGGTTTTCTGTTCTACCTAAAAGATGTAAAAAACGAACCTAGGACGTTTACAACATCCTAAGATAGACAAATACTTAGTTCTGAACCACTAAGTGGTTTTTAAAAATCTGTAAAATCAAACAAAAAAAACGGGAGAGCTTAGCTATAGACATACGTATTTGTGGAATCCCAAGACGAAAGAGGAAAGTGAAATTGTGGGGTATTGGCGATGTCGGCTAACGCGACGTCAGGTTAGGAACAGGGTGGTGGTAATGATATATGTGGGTATTTGGGAGGTCTGCCTCTGTTATACCAAGACACATGCAAATTTGTTCATCCAACATCGGATGTTAAAGGTAGCAGTATTCTGTATGAGTCTTAGCACACTCATTGATTCTATTAGGCTATCATGCACAGACTCTTCAAAACTGACCTTATATTTTTCTTTGATAGTATTTTCACTGAATGGTCAAGAAATATTTTTGGACTTGTTAATTAGTATACATACACCAACATACACAAGGGAGAGTAAGTAACAATATAATATTGAATCTACGGGGCAGATCCAAGACTTCCAAAATTAGTAGCAGTCTTTTCAGAAGGGAAAGGAAAGTACCAGAAACTAAAAGCTCAGAAACTGTATAGTTGTTGTCTTGAAGTACTGCCAAATCTACAGTCTCTGCATTAAATATTAAAACGGCAATTAGATTGAAGTTTGTGCATTTGTATTTAGAAAAAGAAGAAGAAAACCGGAAGTTCGGCTTAAGATGAACATAGGGGCTTGAATCCCCAGATCTGACCCTGTTACATATGCTCTACTTGGTCATATGAACTAGGCTCCGAAATTTAAGTTGTTATCAATACCGAATGTATGAAAGGAAATGAATCATATCATTAGTTTCATCTTCCCACAATTGGATGGGAAAAGTAGGAAAAGTTTCTAGGTTTCCAAGTGGTTAAGACAAAATGACTATTTTTCAGGCATCAAACAATGCTGAAGTTAGATGGGAAAACAAGGCAGAAAAGTGGGACATGCACCCCAGGGGCCGTCGTAACGGGCTCATGTCAGAGGGGCAAAGTCCTGGTTTTGAGGTAGACTTTCCTGGTTGGAGGTTGAAAAATTACCGTAGCGAGTCAGGGGGGGGCAAAAAAGGCTGATTTAGTATGATTTTTAAAATTTTTTCCGGGTCAAAGTTCTATGGGGTGGCAAACCTGCCCACCCCCCCTGTTATATTACTGACATTACCCTCTCCTTAGAAAAAAAAAATAATCTTTTCATCAAATATACAACGTTGTTTCTTACGGACACTTGTGGGAGTTTCAACCTGTTGAAAGTTTCAAGAGAGTTATCTACAGGTACTTTTCCCCTTGCCCATACTGACATTTAGGTAAAACAATAAAACATAATTACAATAGACTCTTTCTTTATTTGTTAGGGAATAGATACAAAGTCCATACATGACACTGTTAGTAATCGGCAGATCAGTGGGTTTATTTAAAACTGTGCCTTCAATTCATTCAAAATGTCATACATTTCATTTTAATATGAGCAACATGAAAACGCAGTGCTTGTTCAAATTTAACAGGATTGTTAAGAAAATACTTGGGAAAAACTGGAGTGCATTCAAACATTTGATTTAAGATGAAAAAACATAGACGGACATTTCCCAGTTTCACGAGGAAGATGTTGCATCGGAGGGAACGATTACCTTGCGCACGGTTTATAAAAATTGTTCCTGTTGCAAGTCGATATACTAAAATAAACACTGACCTCTCCTTCGTGTGGAAAGTACTTTTAAAAGTTAACATCACACGCAATGTAATCCCGTAATTGTTACTCATGCCCATGCCAGTCTTCCAGACAACCCAATTATCGATTGGCCATAAATTTATATGGGGCAATGAATAAATAAAACTGTGTGATTCCCAGACACTAAGATGTTATTGATCGATTAATACGCGAATCTGGCTAAAAAGATTTCTCCGTGCGGCTTTAAGGTTCCGTGTGAGGTTTGTTATAAAATGTGGAATATGCGTGCCGGCTAAGAGATATTTTTGTGTGCGACATGTTCCATCGGAGGCTTCCTACGAGGCAACACTTTGCTTTCTTGTGAAACTGGGAATTTGCAACATACGAGTCATATTTTGCAAACTGAACGAAGAAATCATGTGGTGTATCTTAAACACAACAATGCATGTAAATACAAAAAGACAAGCAGATGGGTTCAAAGCTGGGTGCAGTGATAGAGGGCTTCCACACAAGTGTTAATCTGAGGGATAGCAGCGTTTTCCAACCAATTATAACAGAAAATATATTATTAGATACAATTCCAAACACAAATGTGTGAGCTACATTGACAAACTTAAAGGTCCTTTCTGTGATTTATCACTTTTGTTTTTGTGTATAAATTCAACAGATCTCCTTAGAAAAAAACTTTATTCCCAAAGATCCAGCAGTTGATTCCGATGTTACTATTGGCCGGGTATTCACAAAAGCGGATAACTTTAACCCAGTGTTAATTTTAACCCTGGGTTAAATACCCCATAGAGGGATAACATGAATTTAATCCATTGATCGTGGGAGGGTTAAAGTTAACCCGCTTTGTGACTACCGGCCAGTGTGGTGTTTTAAGTAAATGTTAGTATCACAGACAGGTGGAAACAAAGGTGATTTTGATCGTGGTTATATTTCATACATAACATAGGAGCTGAATTTCTTAAATTTTGTACCAAAGAAAAAATTCTTCAGATTAATCTTTCAGATGGGAATATTTTTGATAGAAAGCTTACAAATACATCAGTGCAAAAACTAGGCTTAATTTTTCTAGGGACTAATAGTGAAACCCCTCAGTGTACCTTTAAAAATTACACAGCTGTTTGAAGATACAATAAAATCATTATTCATGCATGTTTGTAGCATGGAAATCCGGCCTGGAAACATTTACTCTTGGTGTGTGAAAGCCCGAAGGAAAATGTATGTGTGCAAAGATGGGCATCATAACTACACATCGCTGGCAGTAGACGGAAAACTCTTTTAAAAGAACTTACGGCTAGGTGGCTTGCCAACAGGATGGGAGTCCTCCTCCTCAGACAAGGGCGGAGGATGGTGAGGTGGTGAAGGAGCAAAGCCTTTATTGCTGCGGTATTAAACACGAAAATACTTAGATTTGCAATGCATTAAAGAAACAAGACTTATAGGTTCTCACACTGGGTTGCAAGTAGTAACATTTGGGGAGAGATAAGGAGCTTAGCCCATTATCAATCAATCAATCAAACCAACCAATCAATCAATCAATGACATTCAAATGAGACCTAAACCAAAACAAATTTGCACATAAGATGATGCAAACTAGCGGTTTATTTCTACAATTTGGACTACTCATAGTCCAAGGAGAAATTAGAATAATGACAGGGGAAAATCCTCAGCGGAAATTTTCAGGAAAGATGTTAAAAAGTAAGGGAAATAAATAATTAGCAGAAGTCCACCAAATATCCCTTGTGCTATTGGGGAAAGAAAGGGTAAGAAAGGTTAATTTACAGGAGCCAATTCTAAAATATCATCATTGTGTTCAAATGCTCCAATACCATGTGTCATGTTGCAGGGATTTAAAAGGTATAGTTTGCCCTGGGTCATTAATTATATGGTAATAATGCTTTTAGGGGTCATACTGGAGGAAAGTTCAGTATTCTCATATTTTTTCAAAAGCATGTCAGTCATTGGTCTCGTTGTGTATGAACCAAAAAGGAATCGATTACAGTTCAAGTTAATTTCCTTGCATTAAAAGGTAATATTTAAATTGTCGGGGGCATTGAATTAACATTTTTTGTTTTATGATTATGGCTGTACAACAGGTAGGAGTAATTTGTTAATGGTTTATTTTTAATTAAAATGGGATTGTTTGTTGACCCCACCCCCCCAGCTGATGCCTTGAAATTTGTTGTCCTTTACAAAAACTTAAAGGTCATAGATAAGGCAACATATACATTTTCTTAATCAGGGACCTTAAAAGCATGCATTAGCCAATGGTTAGCTCAATCTAGACACTAAATTTTTTTACCCATACACAAAACTTGCCTCGATTCTTGAAATAGCACAAGGAGGATTGGGAGGGGGGACTTTTCAAATGTTATTTCTCATACTATTTAGCAGACATTCTGAGAATTTCAGCTTGATACTATTTTTCCAGGTTTGAGGCCTTAGTGTGCTACAACATTTGTCAATAAAAACACAGGATTTAAAGCAATTTTCATTATGAGAAATTTATGCAACTTTTGTGTCTATTTCAATTAGGATTTGATTATTCATAATTTCATATGACAATATTTTTGTTTGGTGTAATTCAGACTCTTGGTTCAAAAGTTATGACAAGTTTTGTGAAGCCCTTTTGAATTGGGTTGGTCTGATCCCAGTGTTTTGAATCAATCCCACAATGCACTGCAATGTGCCTATACTGTACTGTACTAAACACATGGCAGTACTTAAGGATAAAAATTGTTTAAAGAAGTTTAAGAACCACAGGATATTTCATGATCATGCTAGAAATTCCCTAAGCACTAGCACCTTGTGGGCTCAAATGAGTCAGGGTTTTTGTGTGTCAAGAATAGGAAACTGCACCTTAACAAGGTCATTGTTAAGGTGCAGTTTCCTGAAACTACTGCACTGTGGGATTGACTTGATACACCTCTTCCCCAAAACTAGTGCACTGTGGGATTGACTCGATACACCATCTGGTCTGATCCAATGACCATAACACAATGAACTACAACAAACTTTGTTTAAAACAACTGATTAAATTCACTTAAATTTAACAACTGGACTATCATTGTTTCAAACATCATGGAGATGGCTTCTAAGATATCATATCAAATAAACAAGACTTGCTTTTTTTTTTTTTTTTTTTTAAACTAGTGCACTGTGGGATTGACTTGATACACCTCTTCCCCAAAACTAGTGCACTGTGGGATTGACTTGATACACCTCTTCCCCAAAACTAGTGCACTGTGGGATTGACTTGATACACCTCTTCCTAAAACTAGTGCACTGTGGGATTGACTTGATACACCTCTTCCCCAAAACTAGTGCACTGTGGGATTGACTTGATACACCTCTTCCTAAAACTAGTGCACTGTGGGATTGACTCGATACACCATCTGGTCTGATCCAATGACCATAACACAATGATATAGGTATGCATTGAACTACAACAAACTTTGTTTAAAACAACTGATTAAATTCACTTAAATTTAACAACTGGACTATCATTGTTTCAAACATCATGGAGATGGCTTCTAAGATATCATATCAAATAAACAAGACTTGCATTTGAATTAGAATAAGTTTTGGATGTGGTATTGGACTGTGAGTCGAAAGACAATAAAATGGACCAGAAGATCAGTTCAAACACATGGAAAATCTAGCTATTATCACAAAAATTAAAGTCCATTGTTCACAGCTGTTTGAAAGTCTCATTTATTATGACAAAACGAGAATAAAACAAAAAATATCAACAGTGACACACTTTTGACAACTGATTTGGAGTACTTATGCCACTAACTATATTCTGTGTGAATTTGATGAAATTTCATTGCGGGCAAATACGATTTTTCATAAAAATCTAATTTTACATGTTTTTCTATGGGAAATAGGCATATAGAGAGCGCTATAACATACAAATTATGACCTTTGCAGGCCTATATGGCAAGATTCCCGCAATGGATTTTTCTGATTTTTGCGGAGGTAATAGCTCTTGCATGTCCCTACTTATATCAGTTGTCAAAATTATGTCGCCATTGTTTAAAATTGCTCTAAAAATAAAAGAGACAATTTGCATGGGGACAAACAGCTGTGTGTTCATCATTGAAATAATACTTTTTTGCAAGTCCAAGTGAATCCTGCCACACCTGTCTTCCTTTATGATCCACAAAGACTCTTCACATGTGCTGCATTCAAACCTTTCATTAAGTGTATATGATTTCACAAATCGGACCAGCTTGATAACCCTTCTTCAATGTACTCTATCTCTGGACAGGAGTGTTGAAATGAGATGAGATAAAAAGCATAGTGAAGAGTAGGATATGTTCTTTTAAAGAGGGAGTTAACATCATTATGAAAGTGGTTTATATTTTTAACATATCATTTCCGATCCTGTGTTTTTATTGACACACACTGTATTTCTCTCTTGGGTTAATTAGCTGCAGCTTCTTGAAAGGAAAAAAAGGCAGATGCAAGCATGAAAGCAAAATAAACAAAACATTTAAATACATAAATGTTTATATTTGTAAGGCAAACCATATCCCTAGTGTAACTGAATAGGAGGTTAGAGATAAATTGACTTTTGCATTGTACAACAGCTAAGCACATCTTCATTCTAATTTTTTCAACATATGTGATAAAGTTTGTCTTATTTGGTATCTAGACAAAGATGTTTTACTCAAATTGCATCAGCTATTTAGTAGGATTAATTATTGAAAGCTATTGAATAGTGATTTGTGCTTCATCATCATGTGTGATAAAGATTCTTATAAATTCGTGCTTGACAAAGATTTACTCCAACTAGTAGGATTAATCATTGAATGCTATTGTTTTATTGTGATGTAATAAAGTTTGTCTGATTTGGTCTAGATAAAGAAAGATCTACTCAAACTAAACGGTCAGCTATTTAATAGAATTATTGAAAGCTATTGAATAGTGACTTGTGTTTTATCATATGTGATGTGATCAAGCAAAATGAGTCGGAAGTCGCAAATATTGATTTTGAGATATAGCCAAACAAATCAGAAAATGTCTTTTGTTTCCTATTGTTTTGGCCACCCTTCAACTGATCATATCTTTGGAAGTAATTGGTCAATTTCAATGGGGATTTCAGCAAAATGTAGCTTTTTAAATGATGCATACAGCTACATTTTTTTTTTTTTTTTTTTTCACAAATCTGACCAGCTTGATAACCCTTCTTCAATGTACTCTATTCTCTGGACAGGAGTGTTGAAATGAGATGAGATAAAAAGCATAGTGAAGAGTAGGATATGTACTTTTAAAGAGGGAGTTAACATCATTATGAAAGTGGTTTATATTTTTAACATATCATTTCCGATCCTGTGTTTTTATTGACACACACTGTATTTCTCTCTTGGGTTAATTAGCTGCAGCTTCTTGAAAGGAAAAAAAGGCAGATGCAAGCATGAAAGCAAAATAAACAAAACATTTAAATACATAAATGTATATATTTGTAAGGCAAACCATATCCCTAGTGTAACTGAATAGGAGGTTAGAGATAAATTGACTTTGCATTGTACAACAGCTAAGCACATCTTCATTCTAATTTTTTCAACATATGTGATAAAGTTTGTCTTATTTGGTATCTAGACAAAGATGATTTACTCAAATCGCATCAGCTATTTAGTAGGATTAATTATTGAAAGCTATTGAATAGTGATTTGTGCTTCATCATCATGTGTGATAAAGATTATCTTATAAATTTGTGCTTGACAAAGATTTACTCCAACTAGTAGGATTAATTATTGAATGCTATTGTTTTATTGTGATGTAATAAAGTTTGTCTGATTTGGTCTAGATAAAGAAAGATCTACTCAAACTAAACGGTGAGCTACATGAAAAAGTAAAAATTGAATCTGACCGACTTCAGACTCATTTTGCTTGATCGCATCACATATAACATACAACTAATCAATTACAGCAGTCTAAAATACTGAAAGAAGAAAGCTAGCTCATGCTATGATCACGGCACAATGAACCACCATCATAAAGCTAAGAAAAATATAACAAACAATGGAGCTACACCCAAATAAGCATGATAAAGCAAGATTAATGTTATTCTATGTCAAGCAAAAGGTATAGTGCATGTGATATTTTTTTATCTTGTCATTCAAGTTTGGACTGAACTTTTCTAAAGCATTTACCCATCTTGCAACATATTCAAATCAAAGTTATAACAGAGTATCTTCAGTAAAATTTGAGTTTTCCATATGAATTTTTATATACACCACTATGGAAGGCACAACTAGAATTAAAGGTGCAACAAGAGATTTCACATATCAAGTGTCCCTAAAAAAATCGAAAGTACTGATTTTTGCCCTGATGTATAGCTTTCCATCAAAAGTATCCCTATCTTAAAGGATTAATTTGAGGAAAGGTTTCTTTGATACAAAAATTGTGAAATTTCTAATTTCATATAGGAGGAGCAAATACAAAATTCAGCTTACATTTTACATTGAAATAAGCAAATCAAAATTGCTTTTTTCTCTCTTTTATGACATTTCTGTCGCCAAATACAAGGTAAGAAATCTATTGAGTGTCTAATGTATATAAAATTACTATTGTAACAAAATATTTGGGTGTCTCTCATTGCACCTTTAAGTATATGCCTTCAGTTTGGGGTTTTGGATACATTTGGAATAGCCATAGGGTATTGGATACATTTGGAATAGCCATGGTCAGATAATGATCAATGTATCATGGGTGCCACATGCACAGCATATGACTATCACGCTTTGATCACAACCTGACCGGGTCTTCCTGAAAAATCCAATGCCACCTTAAGAGAGGCATATACTCAATTCCAATGCCTCCTATAAGTGTGTATGGAATTTATCCAGAACAGCCCACTTACAACATGAACACATTTCTAACTCTCTAGTCAAACAAGATAACCACAACTGCAACTACCTAGTCAAACAAGTTTACCACAATTGCAATTGCAAGTCAAACAAGATAACCACAACTGCAACTACCTAGTCAAACAAGTTTACCACAATTGCAATTATTTAAGTTGCTACAAAATCATTGCACACGATGTACGGAAGTTGATTCGGTTGCACATACAGTTCTAGTTTTTCATTAGCATACAAATTATATACCAAATTATGTATATAAAACCTTATCTATAACAGATACTCTTTGACCATTCCTACCTTTCTTCTGCTGTATTGACAGGTGTGGTTGTCTTACTTCGTCCACTCATGGCACTTGAAGACCTGGACATGTCCTCCTCTTGGAGGATCTGTTTTAACAGCTTGGCAGCATGGATGGTCACGTCAGTTATTTCTTTCTGCTCCAGTGCACTGAAGTTGTGATTAAGAATTAAACATGGAAGATACAAAACCAATTCATGATTTGAATGTTTCAATAAATTCAAGTTTAAAGGTTACAAGCTTTTAAAACTGCAACTATAAACTTGACTTAAAGTTGAAATGTAGTCAAAATGATTCTGCCCTGGAGTGAAAATCTATTGAAGTCTGATTCAGAGATTTCAAAATATAATTTTTTTTGTGTAACAATCAGGGCCGACCGCAGGATTTTACGGGGGGTGCGGTTCTTCCAAAAAGTGGACCTTTTTTGGACAAATGGACCTAACCCCCCTAAAATGGTCCTTTTTTGGACGTTTTGAACATGTCATCACCAAAATGTGGACTTTTTCATCATTTTTTCTCTAAAATTTGGACCTTTTATCAAAAAAATCTGCAAAAAGTGGACCTTTTTCCC
>JAMKCH010015135.1:0-40612 GCA_023653785.1 Ophioderma brevispina | reverse complement strand
TATAGGTTGATCCAGTATCATTTCAAATTCTCCAGGTAGCTCAATAAAGGATGGATTGACATAGTTGAAATTTGTAAAGTGCATATACCAAATTAACCGTGTACGTGCACACTGGTAGCTAGAAGTGGGGAAAGGTGCATGCATGGCAACAGCAGACATGGATCCGCCTTTCGGTTGCTTACTAATCATCACATGACTTTTGTCTGCGGGTTATGAAATTGAAAAACTTTGTTTTGTGTGGATTTTTAGGCTCTTTTGCCCATGGGTTGCTTCAGGTTCAGCGGCCTTTGTGTTGTTGAAGTTTTCTTTCTTTATTGAAGAGGTAACTAGGAAAGAGGCTAACACGGACAGAATAATCATTATATGGATGACTTTTTTGGGGTGTTTTTTGTAGCATCAGTAAATATTTAGTGGATTGTTTGAACGGATGTGACAATTTTGGTGTAGTGTCTCACGTCTAAACTTGCTTATCGCGATCTTAGGTTTATAATGTCTAGTGAGTGGAGGGCGCTTCCCTCAAAACGATTCGTCAACATATAAATTATATGTAGTATTCGGTTGGACGAAAATGACAAACATCAACTTTTTGTGTTTTTCACTATTTATTACGAGTCCACAAGACAATTGAGAGAAATTCGATGACTCAATAAATCTCATCCGTCACTTTAATTTAGTTCTCTATTTACTTGAGAAAAGATCCTAGCAGGGAAGTATATTACACTGTTGCTCATTAAGTAGAACTATTCTTTTTCAGGACCCAATCGTAAAAAGGATTTCTTGCGAGCGCCTCAGTAATCATATTAGAGCAGGAGAATGATTACATAATGAGGTCCCCATACCCAGCCGAAGTGAATCCATGCTTAATTTTGGATGAAAGTAACAATGCCTTTTCTGGGGAGCTATAAAAATGCCCGAGTCTGTTGTTTGTTCCTGTTCCCTGATTCCAAGCCGGTGGTGCAAGGAGCCATAAAATGAACGAAGATTTCTTAGCCTATGCCTCTTCAAACGGCATTGTCAAAACGCCAAAGAGTACGTGCATCTGACGGGAAAGGGTACAAAACAAGCCAGAGTCGCTGGTTTCCTAGGGCTATCGCAGATACGGTCTGTAAAATCCTCAGACATCATCGAGAGGTGGGTCATTTGAGGCCACAAAATCTTCAGGAGGACCACGATTGACTACCAGACGAGGATGATCGCCGACTGCTTAATAGTAATCTGTGCCGTAGAGCCTGGGAAATGCCAACGAGCCCGCTCGTCTTCGTCGTTTGTGGAGACATTATGGAATCAACGTTTCACTCCAAACTGTAAATCGGAGAGACGATTGCCAACATGGATTACCGAGCAAGGACGAATGACCAAAGCCCAAGCCCAACCGTTCACCACAGAGTTCATCGACTTCGCTGGGCTAGGAAGGGAGCACCAGCAAGAATTACATGGCTCAGACCACTGGCGAAGCGTTGTGTTTATTGGCGAGAGCTGCTACATCCTGACCATCAAGGATGGACAGACAAGGGTTCGTCCTCCGAACCTCCGAGATGACTATTCAGGAATCGACTCAAGGTGGTGGCGGGTCAGTGGTGGTATGGGCCGGTATTCATTAGGGAGAAAAACCTACTGGCGGTGCCAGATGGAAACATGGAACGCCGTCGTGTACCTGGACATTCTGAAAAACCATGTCTGCCACATGCAAGAAGGGTTATGTAAACAATTTTGGCGGCAAGACGACAATGTCACTCGGCAAGGGCCGGCTATAGGAGACCAACTTCTTGACGGCAGAGGGGGGTGGAAGCAGATACCATAGCCTGCTTGCTCCCTGATTTGAACCCTATCAAGCATGCTGGGATTGCCTTAGGCCGAGCCATCAATTCCAGAGACATTCCTCAAAAAACATAATGAATTAAACTCAGCCTTGACAGATGAGTGGGAAGCTTTGCTCTGGCATCATACACAACCTTGGGACAGTATGCCGCGACGTCTTGACGCACTGATAAGGAAGGGGGGGGAAAAGGAAGAAGAGAGGGGAGGGAGGGACTGGGGACGTTTAGGGACTTAAGAATGGGTGTGATAGAGAAACAATTGTTATATTGTTATATTTGAAAATTGAAGATATACAGTGGTGAGCATTTAAAACTTACCATGGAACATGTCGATGCATGAATCACCCAAACAATGTGATATGTAAAAATGACTGATGGGAACAACTTGTACAAAATCCTTAAAGCTGCTGTTCAAATTACCCCCTTTTCCTGTCAGGCTAAGGAAAAGTTGATGAAGGGTATTTGGACTGAGTTCATGGTGATTATTCGGAAGAGACTGATCATTCAAGTAGTATGGCGAATTATACACCCTAGATATCACACGTAAGTGTAATTCCATAAAAAAGTGGTAAAAATATTTTATCCAACTTTATGAGCAACAGGGTATTTCATCATGCGAGGGAAAATGAAATTCCGTAGTGCTATTACTGATGTGCAATTTTACAGAGTTTTCTTGAAAAGCTACTATAAATAGATTGTTTTTTGTATCTGTATTGCAAACCAAAGATTGCATTGCATTATATAAACACCCTAGAAACGTAACTCCCCACCCCTGAAAATTTCAAGTTCAAACGCCCCCAACTACATTGAGATTATACATTATGGGATATAGTGGAAGAGGTGTTTATTGACGTGTTAATATTTGGAACACCTCATTTGTGGCGATGTGATTATTGGAGTATGCCCACTGACCGAACCCATCGCAGGATGTTAAAGGTTGCAGAAAACCTATTGACAATCATATGTTTGCAATGGAAAGTCAGCTGCGATCCGCATGACTAAATCACTTCTCTATAGGGTTTACTGTAACTTTTAATCCTGGGGTGGGTCGGCAAGTGGCATAACTTCAACAATACTAAGCCGATCGACACAAAATGAGGTGTTCAAAATACGCGTAAATAAACACCGCTTTTCTAAATTTATATCCCATAAGTATAATCAGATGTGTCGTTTAACTTGACAAACAAAATTCAGGGTGTGGGGAGGTACTTTTTCGGGGGGTGGTGATGTATTGCCTGATGTCATTTGGGGTGATCTTTTGGATTAGGCTAGATTTATGCTGTAGTGATGTTGTAATAGTTATTATCGATTTTAAGAAAACCTCCCTAACTACAGAAAAATAAAAAAATTATTTTCGTGAAGAAAAGGCGGCAGTAGTGTTTTGGATCTCCATTGTGGGTAGATCAGTGCAGTAAAAATGATCAATGATATTCTAGAGACCACAGAAGCTTTAGAGCTGACTGTTGCTGCATCTTCCAGCCAAAAGAGCTTCAGTTTTGAATCATCAACAGGAATTCCAGTCTGTGGTCTTAAAGGGACATTTTGACACAGACGGATATTTTTCGTGGATCTGGTTTGTTAGTGCTGCTGGTTTTGGTTATGTCGTCAAGGGACATATAGAACTTTGTTGTCTTGAAATGTGGACAAAGATATCTTCAGGACTGATCCGAAAAAGGAAAAGTCTAAATTCTTAACCGATCATTCCAATAAACAAAAAATTATAATAAATCAGGTGTTCATGTATTACATCGTATATATCGGCGAGCGATGGCCAATAGGGCACGTGGCCACGTGGTGTAAATAACCGTGTATGCATGGCTGCCGTTGGAAACGGCGAAAGTGGTCAAAAATCATGCAATTCAGACTGAATTTGAAATGTAATGATTTAATTTGTAAGTAAAAGTTAGTTAAAAGTACGGTATACATGAAACGGGGCCAAAAAGGGGGGGGGGCCCCTCGGGCAAATAAACAAGCGTTCAACACCAAAATACTATGAATGAACCCCAATTATTATATGAAATTCAATCACTGTTGCACAAGGCTCATATGTTTGTTTTTAAACAGTTACAGGGTATTTCGACTTTGGTGTCTGCGAGACGTCCGTCACATAGTTTAAAGTGCGCCATCCAAGCGATTATTATAAATATATAAATACAATGCACGTATAATATAAGGAAAGAGATCCACTTCCTTTTCAGAGGGGAAGAATTAAAAATATAATAAAATTACATCATTTTCAGCTTGAATATTTTGATTTGTCAAAAACCTGTAATTGTCCCAAGTTGAACCGTATATATTTTCCCAAGGTCTTTGTTGCCGGGCTGCGGAGAGGTTTCTTTGGTTTTGTTCATCGATATATTGATCATCATCATATATACAGAACTTTCTGCAACAGTATCGAATGAGTAAGATGGCGACACCAGCAAATTCACAAACCGTTATAAGAGAAAAGCCGATGTAGAGACCAACCGTTCCACCGATATCACTGAACAAGCTTTCTGACTGTTACAAAACAAATGCAAAAACAAGAAATAAATAACTGGAATAATAGCATATCGTTTTGATGTCTTAGGAGATTTTTGTGACTACCAAGAGCCCATGCATCTAATATTTTAGCCAATGATCTGAGCGTGTATTCAGTCCATCCCACAGTGCACCACTTATGGGAAATTCCACCTCAATAAGGTCACGGATCCACAAAAAATCCTATTCTTAATACATTAAAACCGTGACTTTTACACACTCATTTTAGCCCATATAGTGCTGGTACTTTTTTTTTTATCATGATCATGAAATGTTTTGTGGTCTTTCAACTTTTTGCACACATCGCAATGCATTATGGGATTGGTTCAAAACACCCTCCGGCCAATGATAGAATACGACCACCATTTCTGCCTGTTGATATGCCACTCTTATTAATATGCTAAACTAATACTTGAGTGACGAGTACAACGTATCTTTAACTAAATTGTATGTGTATATTTTTTGCCATTAAAGAGACACTGGCAAATTTGAAAAGATTTTCAAAGTTGATATTTTGCATGGTTGTAAAGGTTTTTATATACATTAGCCCTCACCGCAAATGATTAAACCCAAATCAGCATCCTTATGGGTAAAAAGAAACATTTTATAATAAAATAACTTCGGAGTGAGTTTATTCAGCAGATGATGGAAATGGTGTTAAACACAAGAGCATCCCAGAGTTGACTCCCACGGCATCCACCCTGTTAGATCGGTCTGTGACCTTAGTGGTTTGCAGGTGTTAAAAACCCTGAATACGAGTTTGTGATATTCATGTAATAGACACATTTGTTGATTAAATTTAGCAAACTTAAAGTAAGCCTGGTGTCTTTAGCCTCTTATTGATGCCCCAGTCTGTTTTGGCAGTTATTGTTTGGTATAAATATAAATCTGTGTTCTTCCAATGTCCTTCCAACATGACTGACATTTGGGACCAAAGTGAAGACATTTCATATTTTGTGAAATTGTGAAAACGTGCCAGGGCCTCTTTATAGTCCAGGCTCAGACCATCGTGACCTTGTTATACCATATATATAATGTTTTTCAGTGTTTTCTAGACCAGTTTTCCGGCTGAATCTGAATTCGATGGATGCCAGACGAAAAACCTTGAGCATTTTCGAGGGGGGAAACGCAAAAAATTCCAGAAATGCACCAAAAAACACTAAAAAAAATCATATGTTAATACTCAAAAGTGTATTTTGTTTTGCCTGTCCAGTCAAAACACCCATTGTGACCAAATTAAAATGTGATTCATTAACCCCCTAATTAAGAGATTCAAGAGGGCCGCCAATATGGCCGCAAAAATTGAAAAAAATATGATATTTATCTACTTTTGACCGTAGAATGGTAACGTGATATATATACCAATGTTTTAGCAATCAATATATAATTGAAAACATTATGAATAGCTTTCAACAATTTGCTCATCAATATTTTGAATCAATAAACCATTCAAGATGGCTCCAAAATGGAAAAAATCATTACTACTTAAAGGCAAGAGCTGCCATGTTTGTGTATATCACTATAACTGCTTCAGAACGATTTAAATATCATAAAACATAATCAAAGTGATTGATATCTGCAAGATGGCATTCCAGATAGGCGTCATATGGCGGCACAAATGTCAATCAGTAAAGGTCAGTAATTCATTCACGCTGTACGCTAAAGATATATACTTTGTATTTTTAGTTGGATTATCACTTCCAAAAACCCCAGTAAGGATATCTTGTGGCATGTAGTCGTTTATTCATCAAATACCCCAACAAGGATGCCAATGGACGCCTAAAACCTACCAAAAACAAAGATACATATCTCTATAGACTATTAGTACGGATTTTTTTTCGCCGCTTAGTAAGTGCCATTTCCAGCCTATTGGATACCCATTTTGGATGGCCTCTTACATGTATCGATTCCGCTGATTACCTAAAGATGTGTACATTGATTCGAGTGAACTTACAGGTATATACACAAACATTGCAGTACTAGGTTGGACACAGCTATCAATTATAACCATCTTAGAGTATCGGAAGCCATCTTTGGATCCTATAATGACGGAATTTATTATCACATTTTTTAAAAATATGTCTTATGATTTTAATGAATTTCTTGACTGCCAAAACGCCAGGATCGATACCAAATTACCAACCTTCAGTCAGAAATAGATCACGATCAGATACGTTATTGTATTGGCGGCCATATTGAATTCATTGATTGCGTGGTTACAGAATCCTATGTTAATTGGTCACAATGGGTGTTTAAAGGAGACAGGATGAAAAAACACAATTTTTTCAATGAACAAGAGATGAATGTTTTGTGTTTTGGTGACCATTTTGATTTTTTTGGTTTTTACAAAAATGCTCAAGGTTGCTCGTCTGGCATCCATCGGATTCAGAATCAGCACAAAAAACTGGTCTAGAAACCGTTGAAAAACATTATATATCTAATAAAACAAGGTTGATATTAGGTATCAATGAATCTGTAGCCTGGACTATTAAGGTATAAACCCGGGGTTGTTGTGTTGTATAATTCAGTTTCTTACCAGATATGCAGGTACTTCCTTCGTAACGGCATAGTTCAATTCCTCAAAGAATATTTCCAAGCGGACAAGATTGTCACGAACTGCTTCATTATCATTGATGTTAATTGTCTTGTTTGAAATGGAGTGTATTGTACGCAGTAAATGTTTCTAAAATGATATGAGAAAAGAAAAACAAATCTGTAGATGATAAGAAATTTGTTGATGTTGGTGGACCCCCCCCCCCTTGGTGTAAGAGAAAAGTCTGAAAACTGGAAGGCAAAAGCTCCTATACTTTGCATGGCAGATATTTCTTTTTTGGGGGTGGGGCTGTAACTTTTGTTTCAAATTATAATTATAATACATTATTATGCATGCTTGCAGATGCTACCAGCTGCATATTGTGACCCATAAATTTATGAACAGATTTTATGTAGTCTTCCATAGAAACTACTGTAATACTTTGCCCGACAGTAAACTGGGGGCGTCTGAGTGCAAACATGTGACGTCATAAGTCACATCTATACTGCGTTAGAAAGGAAAAAAAAAACACTTCCTTCATTCCTTCCAAGTTGAATAAAACTAGTGGTGTGGTAAAGCTACATGGTGATAAAGTAATATAAGCTTAAATTTAGACCCTATTACGTGTATGGTTTTATCTACCCGATAATTTAGGTTTCACTTGCAGCAGAGAGAGAATGACAGATGTCAGGAAGAGAACGCCAAAGCGGGAGAAAGAAAAGGAGATATTGGAAGGAGTTAGGAGGAAGAGAGAAGGAGAAAAGTGAAAGAGAAGGAGAGAGAGAAAAGCGATATTATAACGGCGATAAACCGAATAAACAGAGTGAGAGAGAGAGAGACACGAAGAGGAAAAATAATAAGAAATGAATGGGGACGACTCCGAGGACCGCAAAATAACTTACCAAATAGACTCTCGAAGGCCATGCAGATTGAGAAACCGTTTTGGTGAAATATCTATCACTAGAAAAAAATGAGAAGTAACCATTCTTAAAAACACTATCAGTGATTGTTTTCCGAAGGAGGTAAAGTATTTGAAATTGGCAGGAATAGCTTTACAGGTGAAAATAACTGTAGCATTCCTCATAACTTAATTTTTCCAGCTGAAGAATTGACAGAAAAGGAAGAAAACGGCTGTGTTCAGAGATACGAATCTCCATTGAATTACATGTTGTACACTGTTAAAAATAACCTGTAAAAACAGGCATTTGACGCGCTGGGACTCACTTACTGCAGAACGAAAATCACTGCGCCGTCAAATACACGAAACCATTGCAGGGAACGTAAAATAACGGCGTAAAATCTCAGCTTCAGTTATGTTATGGTTTTGACTTGTTTAAAACAATTTAGAAATTAAACACGTATTATTACAATCCTCTGACCAAATTTTCACGTTGTAACTATGGCATCATACAAACGTTGTATTTACGTTACCACGTGGTTGTAAAAAAATTATATTTCCGTGCAAAAAATTTGGAAAAAAAACAAGGCAATAAACAAAGGGAAAACGTGAAAAAAATCAGATTTAACCAGTTTATACACTTGTTTTTTATAGGGCAATGTAGACATTCTAATAATCAATTACTTACTGCAATCAAAATAAACTTATACATGTCCATCACATAGATTAGAACCAGGGCCTTAAGATTCTCTCTCTCTCTCTCTCCCTCTCTTCCTTAACGCCTGTTTTCCCGCTGATCTGCAGGGTGCTGATCCACAGGGTCGGCTGCTTTTGTCTTCCTTCTCCATAGATGTCTGTCTCCTGCATCCGCTTCTTTCACCTGGAAGGGTCCATGTCCTGCTTTACATTGTCCTTCCATCGCTTCTGGGTCTTCCTCTAGGTCTCTTTCCATCAATCTTAGTGTTCATCACTTTCTTAGCCGGGCCTTCATCCACCATCCTCATTACATGACCCTACCATCTCATTCGGATCTCTCTCACCTTCTCGTTGATATCATTCACTCCTAACTCCTTCCTGATATCCTCACTCCTCTTTCTGTCCCTTCTTGTGACTCCTTTTATCCTCCTTAACATCCTCATCTCTGTTGCTTCAAAATTCTGTACCCTCATTTCCTTCCCACTGTCCATGACTCTGCACCGTACAGCAACACTGGAACGGATGATGGTGTTATAAACCTTGACTTTCAGTCCATTGGCATCTTTTTGTCACCAATAACAACGCCAGTTTTCCACTTTACCATGCTGCAGTTACTCCTGCTCTTACTGCTGCTGCTGAGTCTCCCTTTTCACTAAGAGTTACTCCCAGGGACTTGAATTTGTTCAACTGTTTCAGTTCTTACACATTTCTATACCTTGATTTGTGCCTTTCTTTCTCCCCTTGTGCTGACCCTCACTTCTGTCTTGGATGTATTCACCTTCAGTCCTTTGCTTCCATCCCCCTTGGGCCACTTACTCCATTTATATGCAACTCCTTCTCACTGTCTGCCATCAGTGCCAAGGCATCGGCAAATAACAATTCCCATGGCAGACCTCCTCTGAAGTCTTCACTGATAACATCAAGTATCACTGTAACCAGGAAGGGCTTAATCCTGACCCTTGGTGGGCAGACCAACCTGGATGTTGAATTCATCGGTCTTCCCATATTTGGTCCTTACCACGTTCTTGCTGCCTACAAACAAAAAAAACCCCCCCACCCCCGCGCCCCCCCCCCCCCAAAAAGGCCGGGGGGGTGTAGGGGTGCCACCCCACCCCCCCCCAAAGAAAAAGGTGGGAACCCCCCCCCCCCCCCACCCCCCCATGTTATGTAGCTCTAACCAGCCTCACCAGTTCCCGCTGGAACCATCTATCGTCCTCAGGACCAACACACCAGCTCGTCTTGGGGATGCGGTCATATGCTTTTTCCAGGTCCACAAGGTGACAAAGAAGATCTTTGTTGACTTCACGGTTCTTCTCCTGCAACGGCTTGATGATACACACGGCAGCTGCTGTTCCTTTCCCTGGGCTAAAGCCAAATTGCATTTATCCATGTCCAATAGCTTGGCGTGCCTCTTATCTATGATCTTTCCGAACCTCAGTGGCATGTTACAACAGCTTGATCCCTCTAAAATTGCCACAATCCAGGGGATCACCTTTGTTTTTTATAGATGGTGACAATTTCACTAGTTTCCCACTCATTTGGCGTTCCTCTGCATGCCCTCCTTTCAGCAGCAGAGATGCAGCATTGCTTCTCCTTCGCTTGGCCAGGACTTTAGAAGATCAACTGGTACACCTGATGCTCCAACCGCTTTGCCAGTCTTCCATACTTTTAAACTTTCACTTTTTTCCAGGTTATTTCTGCCCAGGTCCTTCCACTGGTGGACAATCCTCAAGGTCTTCCCTATCATTCTTCCACATTTAGAAGATGGTTGAAATACTCCCCCAGCACCTCTTATCTCCTCCTCATCTGTCAGTAGCCTCTCCATTCTGGTTTTTGATGACTGCTACCTCACCAATGTCCTGTCTTGCATTGCTCTTGCCTTGCCACCATTTTTTTTTTTTAAAAATAGATCATCTTTTCTCCTTCTTCCGTCTCCATGTTGTCATACCATTCCGACCATGCTTCAGCTTTTGCTTTGCGTCCACTGCTTTCTTTGTCTCCCTTTGCGCCTCCTTGTAAGCTTTTCGCTGGTCTTCACTCCCTCCTTTTGCCAAGCTTTGAAAGTCTCCTTTTCTTCTTGATCTTAGCCGGCACTTCCTCACTCCACCACCATGTTTTCTTTTTCCCGGTGTTTTCTTCCCTTTGTGCAACCACAGACTTCTGTTGCTGCTTCTATGACTGCGTCTTCATGGCTCTCCAAGTTTTTCTTCTAACCGTTTCAGTTTTTCTGGCCATATAGTAGTTCACCTTGTCTCTATACTTTTGACTTTCTCTCCCTTCAGGCTTCCATTCTTGATCCTCCTTTTTTGTCTCCGGCTTTCGCCTCTTCCCCTCTTGATTTTTAGGACTGCCATACATCTATGTTGAGCCACTATTTTTTGGTTTCTGCTTCACCTGGGATTACCTTGCTGTTCCGCTCCTTTAATCCAAAAACAACACCACCGGGGTCGAGGTAATATACAGGGTGATCCCAAAGTGATGGGGGATGGGGTGGAAGAGATGAATTACAACATTCCTAACACAACACAGGACATCACAGACCTTGATTTTTGTACCAATAGATAGCTATGTCCTTCTCTTTCCATTGATATCAAATGAGTACGCAACATTCCCTAGTATTACGTCCCAATGACGTCATACAGTTCGCATATCACAAAACTGCATTTCCATAGACACACCCATGAAAAATTCAATTTTTCGCCAAAAAGGTTAGGAAAATCAGATTTTCATGCGTTTTTGACTCTACTTGAATGGGAAATGACTAGTTTTTATATAATGAACATCATTTTTATGCTATATAAGGTGTGTGAGTCGCTAAAATTGCGAAGATATCATTTTCCACCCTATATTCAGTATTTTCGTACTTTCCTCAACATATAGCGTCATGTTGGGACGTCATAATGGGGATGTTGTACTTATTTTGGTACCAATGGAAAGGTAGAAACTCTAATCTATCCTTGGTATCAAATTTACAGAAACCAGATGTCCATTAACGAAAATCACAGGGTTGGTATCCACCCCCACCCCCCTTCGGTTTGTTACAAAATGGTCAGTAGACGCAGGGATATACTACCTCATACGCATAACACAAAAACGCATAAAGCACTTTACTTGCCATGACTGTCCACAATGTACAGCCCAGCACTATTATCATGTAGATCGCGCATGTACTGACGGACACATCTGACAACGATAATTATATTAGACCTATTCAGGGTACGTCCTCAAACCATAAAATGAAACAAATTATTCATCACATTACTTCGTCCGCATCAACAGATCTAGCTCTTTCAATGATATAGTGTTCACCTTGTTTAAAAGACTTGGGGATTCCCTAACGATTTTCGTGTGCTAGTTTGCTGATAAACGGAATAAACCGTGACCTTGTAGACGAGGCGTGCATTGGGTGTAGTGTTGAAAGAAATGATGCGTGGAGCCTCAATGAAACCACAATAGATTAACGGACTGTGGGACTGTACGGGATCATGTCATCATCATCATCACCCTCAATGGTTGTACTACTCATTTACAAAGCCAAGATTACAACGGGCGCCATGACTCAAAACTGAAAGCAATTTCGACAGGTATGGGACCGTACTCCGTAGAGGCAACCAGAAAATAATCACACCTGAGAATCTGAACTCGATCTCTCAATAGCCTTTCGCCCAGCGTATGTACACCTTATATAGCTATCGAAATCCATCTTACCAATGCCAAAGAGGGCCAACAACATTCTGAAGCAGGCAAATGGCTGGATATTCCTGATGGGATGAGGAACACAAACGAAGAGTGCTCCCTCCAGAAATCACTGAGACAGCTAGGACACCAGATATCACCATATTTTCTACCACGGTAATCGTCATAGAGCTGTGGTCCCTATCAGAACCTCTCCAATGCATATGGTAGAAAGAAAGTGCAAATACCAAGACCTAGTGGCTGTGCAAACAGAGGAGGGTCGCAGACTACTCTCCAATAGACGTAGGAAGCAAGGTTTCCTGCAATACTCGGCAACAAATTCCGGCACCCTTGGTCAATCCTAAAGGAAAGATGAAGGCTATAGCTGATACAGCAGCCAAAATTGCACTCAAACGACTATGTCAGCTGGCTCATCATAAGCCAAAGGCATTCAAACAGTGGAACGTACAATCAACTCCATCATATGCTCTGAAGTGGAATGGTTTAAGCGCGCACAAACCCAGTTTCACCCGCCAAAGTCTGGTCACAAGTTCCAGAGACCTCCGAACACACAATCTAGACAAAGAGATACTACAAAAGGTGAATTTCTTTCTCTACTAAGTAACCTTCATCATCGAACTGAGAAAGAGAAAGATATGCCACGTATGCCTCCCTATGCTTACGTACGGAAAAAAGGCTCCGAAGTGCAGCTCTGGTGTTCTAGCCATGACTATTCCTTCCTAAATTGCTCTCCATTGGTCTCTTTCCTCAAACTGGAACCAAAATAGATATCACTTACATTTCCTAAAATTCAGGGAGCAAAAGACTGAGGTCAATGGCATGATTTGTTTGCATTTATTCAATTAAACCAAATTAAAAGAGAATGCCAGTTCTCATTTGTTGCAATTTCCATGAAAGGTTTACAATTTGAATCATTTTTAAAGAAATCGAATTGCTCTAGATACCCATCTATCAGATTAAAATGTTCAATACAATTTCAATTCAATTGTGGCCTTCAGCAACTAAATAGAGGTTTGTCCGGAAACTCTATATAATTCCATGAAAAGTTGCAGAATTCATAATTCATTGAATGTCCTCAAGAACCAAGGTTGTTTTTACGACTTAACAATAGACTCAAACACTATATTATTATATTGTCAATAATTGCCCAAAGATAACATCCTTGGACATTTCATGTTAGCGGATTTTTTTTTTCAAATAAGTTACGAAACCTTAAGCTGCCACCTTAGATCGTCTTTGCATAAAATTCCAGAAATGCTTTTAAACAAACCTAAGGCAGGTGCAGAGCCTGTGTCTCCATGTCTGAGTAAGCAAACTCAAGGTATTTAGACTACATACATTTCACCCTTTGCAATTAAATTCTGGGCAAAGAATTAAACAGAATGTGGGTCAATACTCTTTTGGTATTTGCACGGGGAGGCAACTTTTTTTGAATGCTTAGGTTCTACTTTTGGTCTTGGTTGTTCCGATTCAAGTATAGTTATGCACTCATTGATATGAAATGCCTATCACTTGGCATACACTCACCACCGAGTTTTGCGGGGTAAAACTGCGGTTTTGATGATAGAACGACATGCAAATTGGGCGACGTCCTACTATGTGGGGGGGGGGGGGGGGGGGGGGGGGGGGGGAGGCGGTAACCCTGACTACTGTGCTAATATTTAGTTTTTTCAAACAGTAGATTTTGTTGCTATCTTCGAAAACAAATAAACCTTGGGTGTTGAAATTAGACGACGACCATGAGATAATAGCCTTTCATATAATATTAAAATTGATACTACCTCCGTGTACGTCAGGGTGTCCCAAAGATTATTGGAGCAAGTACCTTTATGTTGTTCTTGTTAAGTTGTTGGTGATGATGAGGGTCCATTGGAGTGTTTCCCTTATGTCGCTATTATTTTAATAATGAATGTACTATAACATTCATGTTATTTTATAAATAGGAAAGCCATTTTTACCTTGTGTAGTATTAGAAATCTTACACCGCTGGCCGTCTAAGTCAATAGTGTCTGAACAATTACAAGCTTGCATTATGTTGCTATGAAGACATGCTCGAAGACAACGCTAAAAGCACAAATTATACGTAATGTTAAAATCAGATTTCTGTTAGGGGAAAATTTGATCAACATAGATATATTTGCAATAGTTTTGATGTTACATTTGTAATTAAAGAATAACAAATTCACCTTCCTGTTGTAACGTTCACCGCTAATGGTCACTATTCTCCCATCCCTTAGATCTTGCCAAACCTCATTATCCTCAAAGCAGTTGCTGTACCTGCCACCAAGGCGAGAAACATTTTCCTGAAAAATTATACAAACATATTGAATGAAGTGTGATAGTAACACTATGATATTATTTCATGAGGTCAAAATTAACCATATTTTTATTATAATATTACAGTGTTTTGAGACATGTAACATATTTTCAACAATCATTCCATCTATATTTGAATATGGTATTTGTATGAGTATTTTGTATTGTTACAACAACTGATCACACTCTGCGTTTATGTGGTATCCACATCTGCTCCATATTCTTTTACAATATGATCTTTACCTGCTCGTGTGTGTTGGAAAGAGTTAATATAAGAGAGTTTCCGTAGCCTTAACCATCTGAGACACTTTTTCTGACACACTTATGAATTCGGAAACCTTAACGGAATAAACCTGTGCTTCGTGGTTTGTCACACGACATTAAGAGAGATATCACGATATAAAACAAAATACTGACTGCCTATAATTATTCGTTAAATAGTTAAATATATCATTTGTTCAAGTTTGGACTCTGTAATTTCACTAGGCTTCTTCCTTGAAATGGAAGTCAATGATATAGTTTACTCTCTTAGGCATTCATTATTTGTATACTATTGCACGAATATAGGCAGTCAATATCTGCTTTGTGTCATGATATGGCCTAGTTGCTGCTGTTCATTCCATGTAACATCATATTGACTGGTGTTCTGAGAGGGAGACTAACTTTAGACCTGGGTTTAAACCAGGGTTAGTCCTACATGAGTGGACCTCTTTTTCTTTCAAAATACTGTTAAAGTTAAATGTAACGGGTGAGAAAATTCCTCCTGGATGGGCCGAAACAGCCCATCGGCCATGAGGAATTCTCTCACCTGTTATGGTTTAAACCCAGGTCTAAAGTTAGTCTCCCTTTCAGAATACCAGCCGTAATGTTGTAGCTTCTATTAAAAATAGTCACTGAACAATGTCTATGAGACCTTGGTCGCTTACATATCTGAGTCCAATGGATGTAATTGTTCCTGGTCTAATGGTGATGCCATCATCAACCGGGAGGGCCACTGTGTCAGCTGGATTAATGGCTACACGTATACCAGCTTCCCGTCCAAATATACTCAGATATTCACTCTGCTCCAAGAATAATGTCATCTCCAGACCTAAAACAAAGTGAGAAAAACGTATTATTATAAGAATGATGAACCTAGGGAAGCGAGTACGATGACTGAATTAATTCAATCATGCATATATATGCACAATAAAGGCTGTTCACATTATTAGAAAAGCTCTGCCTTCGGTTTTAGTAAAACG
Source organism: Ophioderma brevispina (assembly GCA_023653785.1). NCBI lineage: Eukaryota > Metazoa > Echinodermata > Ophiuroidea > Amphilepidida > Ophiodermatidae > Ophioderma > Ophioderma brevispina. Next base: position 24,892 of record JAMKCH010015135.1, on the reverse strand, counting down.
TTAACTACTAATATACACTAAAGAAAATGATATCTAATACAGTTTAGTTTAAGCATTAAATGTAGTACTCGAGTACACAAGTCCTTTGGAAAATGGTTTTGTACCGTAACTAGAGCCAGCTCTGGTAGATTGTATGGGTTCTTTGTCTCTTGTGGCCGGTACGTAGTTAAAGGTGAAACAGTTGCCGTAGGTGTCGTCAAGAATTCTTACAAATTCACTGTAATGAGAAAAAGAGAACTTTTAATGACGTAAAGTATTCCAAAAGATAATGTTCGGAATTTGATTAGAAGACCAACATGAAATAGCAGAGACTTAAAAATACATTAGCGCTCGTTTCACCGATAGTCAGGTAACACAGTCCTGTGGTCGAGTAGTATTTCTAACGCCTAGATAGCGAGAACGGCTCCATAGTGCAGTTAGTGTCCACTGTAAACGAGCCTCGACCTTTTGGCTCACCACAACCGAATCATTGTGACTGAATCCATTCATAAGTTTTGATCGTAATGTAACTGATTCCCACTTCACAGGGGACCATCCAATCACTGATCAATGACATGCTATGGATAGTGATTACCCACACACGGTGTGCATGAACACTGTCGAGTAGGTCTGTTATTTACACATGTTTGGAAGCCTTGTTAGAAATGGTCGTTTCGGATATTTTTCAGTACCGATGTTCAACCAAAGTACACCACCTTATAGAAAATAAGAATATCTTGGTGTCAGCTCTGAAGAGTATAGGTCTAACCGATTTGTCCATGGCGCTCCTCTTGAATCTGCAACAGCAATTTCAAACTGGTGATTTTTGCCATAGAAGTTAGCATTATAATACCCTACCAATACCACTCTTTAAAAGTACCCTTTTCGGATTTTCCTGAATGTTCTATCATAATAAAAGTCACAGATGTTATTAATGATACTATATTCTACAATTGGAGCTTCTACGACGAAATCCCTGAGCATTTTCTCGCAACGACGTGGAGTTTTTGCTCCTGTCATGTGCGGTAAGCACAGAGTACGCTTAACAGGTCATAGCCCTATTGAATGCACTGTGCGCGTGTGCACAGTGAATAGGAAAATGGACAATAAATGCAAGACTGCCCCCCCCCCCATATAAATGTATATGGGTGTCAGCTCACGCTTCCCAAATCCAGGGGCATTCGGGTGGAAGAGGACTGTAAAATAGTGTCTTTGGGTGTGGAGGCGGGTAAAATTGCCCCCATAAGGTTTTTCGAATGACAAATTGCCCAATACGTGGGGTCTTTGGGTGCGCGTTTTGCCAAATATTCTAAAAATAGGGTAACAATGTTAAAATTTTCAAAAAATATGGGGTCTTTGGGTGACAACGATGCTTACATACGTATCACTTCCAAAATGCTCACCCGTTTCTCCAAGTTATTATAATATTTATAGGCCCTCGTAAGGTCAATAACGGTGGAAACAATAACGTGATTTTGCTACAATTTAGAGTTTTTGGAAATGAAAATCTTGTTGAAGTAGAAACAAAAATTGCTCTACGTCCGTTTTTCAAAAATAATTTATATTTCAATTCTTTACGGAGCAACGATGATCCAATAGCACAGAGTAAATGAATAACATCCCTACCTCATGTTGCATTGCTGTTGATTGTATGTACATTCTAGTATCAAATCATTGTCTTGATGTCCAAATTTGGCAATCTCTTCGCTATCTAGCAGCAGTACAAAAAAAAAAAAAAAAAAAACCCCCCCCCCCCATATGAAATGTATATGGGTGTCAGGCTCACGCTTCCAAACCCAGGGGCATTCGGTGACAGAGGACTGTAAAATAGTGGTCTTTGGGTGTGACGGTAAAATTGCCCCCAAAAGGTTTTTCGAATGACAAAATTTGCCCAAATACGGGGTCTTTGGGTCTTTATATTTTGCCAAATATTCTAAAAATAGAGGTCTTTAGGTGAACATTTCCAAAATGTTCCCCCCAAAATAGGGGTCTTTGGGTAACAATGTTAAAATTTCAAAAAATATGGGGTCTTTGGATGACAACGATGCTTACATACGTATCACTTCCAAAATGCTCACCCGTTTCTCCAAGTTATTATAATATTTATAGGCCCTCGTAAGGTCAATAACGGTGGAAACAATAACGTGATTTTGCTACAATTTAGAGCTTTTGGAAATGAAAATCTTGTTGAAGTAGAAACAAAAATTGCTCTACGTCCGTTTTTCAAAAATAATTTATATTTCAATTCTTTACGGAGCAACGATGATCCAATAGCACAGAGTAAATGAATAACATCCCTACCTCATGTTGCATTGCTGTTGATTGTATGTACATTCTAGTATCAAATCATTGTCTTGATGTCCAAATTTGGCAATCTCTTCGCTATCTAGCAGCAGTACGTCACCAAGGTCACGCAAATCAGGCATAGAGCTGAATGACACGAATGTATTCCAATCCGGTGGATTTTCACCTTTGACCCGATGGAAACCCCGTTCGCGGTACACTTTTTCTTCAAATTTGAGTGCCATTGGCTCGTAGTCGAGGGTAGTTGGTAGTGCATCCGAAAATTGCCGATACCAGTCTTTGACGAATGGCGACTCCTCAGTGGCTGCGGAAATTGGTCGTGAAAGAGATATTCGTCAATCACAAGTCTTGCCTGACCTAAAAAGTTCTCTGACGACGGGTTCGCACTTTATCATCATGGTTCTAAGTTTGCTTTAATATTTGCTATTGCGGTCTGTTTGCAATTGGGTATGGACTTTTCATCGAGAGATCAAAATTTGTACTTTGGATATAATACAGAAATAGAGATGACAATGTTTCTTTCTGAGCACATTCATACCAGGCAAGATATCGATCAAGATGCTTTGTAGTTAGGCTTCAGCATTTCAGCTGAGAACGATTTAATAGTCTATTTTGCAATCGTTACGACACTTAAAACGATAATTCAGCAACAGGTTTTTGTTGACTTTGATTTTTACTCTGACTTGGACCTTACCTAGAGGGCGTATTGAGTCAATCCCACAATTCATCAGTTTGGGAATTTCACCTCATTAAGGTCATGTGATCCAACAAAAATCCTATTCTTAACACATAAAAAACCTTGACTTTTACACTCATTTTAGCAAACAAGGAGCTAGTACTTAGGGATTTTTTGCACGATCATGAAATGTCTTGTGGTTTTTAAGCTTTTTGGATAAATTTTATCCCAAAGTACTGACATGCGTTTCGTACAGTACATTATAGGTACATTGCAATGTATTATGGGATTTATTCAAAACGCCCTCTGGAGCGTACCTAACTCATCGCAATCCTTTTCGTCTGTTGCATCCACGCAATCATAAACGCCATTACAACGAGTGTATCGATGGAGACACACACGGGTGGAAACACACTGGAAGTAATCGCCTCCACAATCTGCAGGCAAAACAATTACACAATATTAGTATGTACTTTCATAAACATTACAGCGAGCATGTCAATGCAGTAGCCACCAAAAATAGCCACCATTAGTCGCATTATAATAGCCACGGTTGTTTACACCTTGTTGAGTGAATTGCATGCCCGACTCCCATCCCATTAGTTTATTATCTTATATAAAGACCGAGTCGACGATACTACACATCTGAGGCAAGTCGCAACTCCATTGAATGGACTCGTTTTTGTTTGCCAAATTCATGGAGGTGATTGTATAAAGTACTCAGGCGAGTAACAAGAATGTTTTTTTTTTTTTCAAAATGTCTGGACATTTCTGTAATTTCTTGCTGTCAATATTGAGTTTCCTGTTTTATACCGAGTGTTATAAATAAATAAATAAACAAATAAACAAATAAATAAAAGGGGTGGAGCCTATGGGTAGGCTAATGCGCAATTGACCAATGGGGAGGCCGACATACTCAACAAGTCAATCGGCATTCACTTCCGTGTTGACGCATTGTAAATAACTCTCAACAATTCCGACAGAGTATAGTAAGCAACATTGCAAATGAGTCGGCAAGCTTACCGTCTGGAAAGTCACAATATAATTCGTCCGTCCCTGCTGGGCAATCTCTAACAGAATCGCATTCTTTTACATTCCGAATGCACTCTGTGATGTTTGAATCTCTACGACAAGGACGACTAGAAATGCTACAAATATCTGAAATAAATAATAAATGTCAGTAGATAAACCAGTGGAATCAATTGGACTACTATTGGCTTTATACATGTATCAATGCGTTTTAGAATCTACAAAATTTTCTGTTATGTTTCACCTAATGGCATTAATGAGACTACTGTTACTCACAATTCAAATATTTTCACTTAAAAAATCGGAAATTGTCATGACCAAATTTGGTATGAGCACGAACAAATTAACACTAAAGTGCATGGGGGGAAAAAAAAAAAAAAAAAAAAAAAAAAAAAAAAAAAAAAAAAAAAAAAAAAAAAAAAAAAAAAAAAAAAAAAAAAAAAAAAAAAAAAAAAAAAAAAAAAAAAAAAAAAAAAATTTTCTTATTCCAAAACCGTTGGAGTTGAAGAATCAACTCCACTGGAAGGGTTATTTCTGATTTTTTTTTTTTGTATGAACAACGAACGAGAACGAGGTCGTATGTGGGTCATGGAACACCCACATGACCGATCAAAGCACCCAAATTGGTTTGTGGTTTGCACTCCGTATTGCTGTAATTTCTTTTGATATTTTTGGTGAGTTGCTATAATGAATGAGGCTTGGCCGCTTATTTTTGCCCAAGATTTTATTTAATTGCCTAAGTATCAGTTGCGCATATTTTGGTGGAAACAAGATTCAACTCGGCCATGGTGTTTTTATACTAATTAGAATAAATAAAAAAATTGGTTGTGATATTAAATTTTTTTGCCCCCTAAATCCGTAAAATCGTACTGGAGTAACTTTTTTGAATTTTTATTTCAGCAATGTAGTCGTATTTATGTCCTACTATTATCCTCTTTTTTTGGAAAAAGGTCCTTCATCAAAGTGAATTTTCATTTTTGGGCGGGTGAAATGCCTGCGCGCGTCATAAAAATAAGTTTTTGGACCGCCTTTTTGAATCTCTATAACCGATTTTCATTTTTGTTCCTGTTACGTAGAGTTGTGTTGATATACAACATCAATGACCAGAGTTTTGGTAAAAAAAAAATAAACGGCAAAGTGGTTTTCCCAGGGGAGGTCTACTTGGGCCCCCTTATGAACCCATGGCAGTGCAACGACCTTAAAGACACTATCAGTGATTTATCCGACAGAGTGAAACTATTTGAAATTTGCAGGAATAGTTTAAAAGTGAAGGATAAGTCTGTGGAGTTCTCATAAGTTAATTTTTCAAAATGAAGAATTAAAAGAAAAGGAAGAAAACGGCAGTGTTCAAAGATACGAATCTCCATTCAATTACGTGTTGTAGAAAGTGTCCGTTCGGACAATTGTGACTAAAATAACCGCTTTGTCTTTATTAGGCTGCGTTTTGGTCGTATCACTTGCAGAGTATGTTAGAATACCAATACTTGTTCCAGACATGCAAAAATCTGATTTTGGATGATTTTTTTATCTGATTGATCTAATCACTGATAGTGGCTTTAAGGACCTAAGTGTTAAAGGTAGTCCAGATAAGCTTTGTCTTAGATTAGTGGCTTTTGAAATGGCTTCTTGAATGACCATTGGGAAGCCAGGGTTGAAAACACATGTGCAAAACTAAATATTACTCGTATGTTAGTATTATAATAATAATAATAGCAGAGATTTATATAGCGCCTTATGCTATTGGCCTCTAAGCGCTTTCACAAATGGTCGCTGATCACTGTGGCCCAACCATACCATAAACCATTTAGCATCATTTCAAGGGATGCAGCAGATCGGGATCAGCGCTTTCCCTTATCAGCAAACATACATCGAAAAAGCCATCGCAGCCGGGACCAGCTTCCCAAATATCGCATGGGTAAATCGGGACAACCAAGCGGTTAATTTCTTGTCCAGGGAAATTACAAGATAGCTGAATCTTACAGGGCTCGAACGCACGCCTATACGCATGGATGAGCATACACTGGAGTCGAGTGCTTACCTGATTGAGCTATCTTAGCTATTGAGCTATTATAGTAGCCTACCTTCATTAGATCCACATATGAGTTCGTCTTCACCGTTTTCACAGTCAGGAATTTTGTTACACGTTTTGAACATAGGAATTTGCTCACCATCACCACAATCAAACTGATCTATTTGTATTTCAGGGTCTATTGATATGTAAAAACATTGGACAGAATAAACGGGGACAGGTCAATGTATAGAGGTAAAGACACATTGAAATCTTCTCTCCAGAAATTGGATCAACATACCACAAAATAGTACGTATTTACCGAGAAAAGATGTACAATTCGATTGTCCAAACAATGGTCGCGGTTATAGTAGCCAAAATTTAATTCAGAGCACAATTTATCATAGAATAAGTCAGTAACAAGCTACAGCGGTGCGGAAAGTAATTTCCTACAGTGTATCACAGACTTCGAAAGATAACTATCTAAATTGGTACTGCGTGAGAGACTAACGTTGTCAGTTCCCTATATAGATAATAGGTGTAAATGAAACTTTATGTCAAATATCTCCGAAAAAATGAAGGGGTTCTATGGATGTTTTTGCATCAGAGGGTCAGAAATGTTGTTTTCTCACGAGAACATCCCTCAACTGCATCTGGCGATACGTCATTAGCACTTATACTTTCCGTACCGCCGTAGTAACAAGCATTATCGACGGTCCTAACTTAATGGCGGTAAGGATGTCTCGCATGAGAGGTTGTAATGAAATACCGTATTAAACCACATTACCTTCGGTAATATCAACAACGAAAGCGCATCTTCTACGGTTGCTTGCCCAGTCCCTATAAGCATAGATGACTTTAGTACGACCAAGTGGGAAGAAGGTGTTTGGCAAATGAGTCTGAGCAACCAGACGAAGTATTGCGCCACTTCCGGTGGAAAGATCTGTCACTGTAGGTTCGTCCCATGTGATAAATCGTCCAGGAATTCCAGCCGGCACCGTTTCATGAATAGTGACAGGACATATAACACGTGGAGACGTATAATCAGCTGTGAACAGTCAAAATATTGGAATAGTATTATATTTATGTGGAAATCATTCTGCAATCTTAGCCGTGTACAGTATCTTTCCTATGACGACATAGGTCGACACATGCCGCTAAAACATGGCAAAAGATTTTGTGGTGTTTTCAGGTGAGCCACTTTTTAGATACACATGACATACTTTTTGCTGACACACGTTTGAACCACTCGAAAGGCGCTCTTAGTCTTACTAACAACATTTTATAAGTATAATATCTGTACCATACAAGTCGATTCGCAGCACAATTAGTTTTAACCTTTATGACCTTAGACATTTATAGGTACCTTTAGAATTCATTAGGATATCAATTTGGCCAAAATATATCACGCGGCAGCCAAAGTATGTAATGCAAAACCTCCATATCAACCTCCATCAGCAACAAAACATGCAGTTCAAAAGATTTATTTTGTCCGCCAACGTATATTTATTTATTTATTTATTTGAGCAACGGTATGCATTACAAGCAAACAAAAATGAATAAGCAAAATGAAAGAACGCCGTAAATCAAATCCAAATATTATTTAGTTGGTTGCCATGGCAACATAACGGTGCTGAATACTGGGACAAGATTCTCTAATTTATGAGCTTTCATAATATGTATACTTTGTGGTATCTAAGTGTGTTATGATATTTTGAATTAATGATGTCAAAGTCTTAGAAAGATTCTGAAAATTACCATTGGGCTTAAACGCAAAACGATGGAAAATCGTCTTTGGGTATGGATACCAGAATAGGCCCAAAAAGAATTAAGTGACGAAAATTGAATATGTAGCGGAAAAATCGAAAAGCAATTTTATATTAGCGTTTTTTAAAATAGTTATTATTGACCTACGTATCGTAACAGTGAATGAACACTCGGCAATATTTCGAAAGGCATCCATGTAAACAAACTTAACAGTCGTCACTCCCGGATAGAACTCATTTTCGCCAGCTTGTCTTGTCTGAGTTATTAAGGTAACATTTGAAGTATCGGTGGCCGTTGGCATTTTCCAGTTGTAATGGTAAGGACTTTCTGGGTCAATTTCGTCTTCCATATCGGTGAGGTCGAGATCATCAGGGCATCCAGTTATTACTGGAGGTTCGTTATCCACTAAAATATAAAGAAAAAAGGAGAGATGGAGAAGAGAGGGTTGAAGAGGCAGATGTATGAGAAAGGAGCAGACGAGAAAGGAGAGAAGAAAGATGTAACACAATTAGAAAATTCCACAATCTATGCATGTTAAAGTTAAAAATCCCTACCTGCGATTACAGTACTTAAGAATACGTGCAAGCACATACATCAGCCCACATACGCACGCACGCACATAGTCACTCCCACCCATACACTCATACAAACCAACCATCACGCACACATTAAACGCACACACCTACCCATCTACACCCACGGGAAGGGAGGGCACTAACATTGCAAAGAGGCACGGATATGTGCGGCCCTTAAGACCCCTTTTTCGCGTCTCTTCAGCAGTTCCTAAGACCCCCAGCAGTTGAAGTTCAGTTCTTAAAGTGACAGGAGGAGATTTTTTTGAGGATACGAATTTCTCTAAAATTTCATGGAATCGGTTGTAGACCACCTACCGAGAACGTTTCGAAGGCTTAGTGAACAAAGGAGTACAAAAGGAAACCGCAAACTCTGTTTTGAACTTGCCTGCTATCGTAATCGTCCCCATAGAACACCATGCTTTGACTTTCTGTCGTGCACGACAGAAAGTACTAAATCATCATCTCATTACATAAAGACGGCGTATTCGGCTTATTCATTTCAGGTGTAATCTAATACATTGGTAAGCATCCCAAATATGCAAAAAACTGGGGTTCGACAAAAATTGGGGGCGCTTCTTCTGGAAATCTCCTCATGTCTCTTTAAGGTCCACTTTTCAGAAAATGTTCGCCCCAGAAGCAGAATTTTGGCCAAATTTCAGCGCCCAAGCCTACATATTTCTCAAAATCTCAGTTCCCAAGCCCCTACTTTCGGAGACAAAAATCAGTTCACAAGCCCCCAAGTTCGGAAGTCGGCCACGCACATCCCTACCTGAAAAACAATTTGAGCGCCACCCCCCGGCTACACCCATCCACCAAAATAAAGAGAACGAATAATTTACCTTTCTCTACAATAACCATGAAACTACAGTCCTTGAAGTCGCCGTAGGTTCCGATAAAAAGATAGTGAACCCATGTAATGCCCGCAGGGAAGCTATCTCCAGGTGAATAATTCGGCGTTCTTGACGATGCCACAAGACTTTCCTCACCATCAGAAGTAACAGATATCGCTCTTGGTGGTGTCCAGGAAACTGAAATTTCCTCTTCGTTCACTTCGATTGTAGCTTTCACATTTGAGGGACATCCGCGTATAATTATTATTTCTGAAACTGCACGAGACATGACACATGGATTAAAATCCGTTAACGTGTTGTGCAAATGGGCAAGAGTGGGGAGTGTTTTCAATTTATGAATGGTGGACGGTGAATAATATACATTGATCATTGTACTTTAAAGGTGGGTGGCCCAATCGACAACCTTGACCTCCCCGACTTTACTCCATCAAAATTGGGATTTCGGTATCAGAAGAAAGTTAAAACTCATGTGGAAATTTAGGCCCAGCAAAATGTTTCCTTTTGAAGTTATGAACAAACACGTCTGTAAATGTGATTGACCACTAACGCAAACTATCCTATGTGCAGTTTATTACTTTTTGTTTCTATTATCAACACGACTGGACCGATTTAACTGTTTTAGTGATGTCTTCACATGAGGAAGAAAACACAATTATCAAACATGATTAAGTCACCCACCTTTATTTACCATGTTAGGTAAATTAACGCAAAGTTACACCGGATGATCCTCTAGAAGCGTTAATTGACCACGATACGACATACCTTCTTTAACGTTAACGCCAAACTGATACTCGGCAAAATTTCTCGCTTCATCAAAGATTTTATACTGCACAATATAATATCCTTCTTCAAAGAAGTCTCCAGATTTGAGATCAATCACAACGTTATCTTCTTGCGATGCACTCATTGTTGCCAATGAAACCTCTGTGTAACAGGGCAAAAACGTAGGCGCTTAAGAAAATCTTTAAAAAAATGGCCACATGGCTAGGGGTTGTTTCACCCCACAGTAATTCCATCATTTAGTTTTGGGAGATTTTAAGATGTCCCTTAATTTTTAGGATGTTTCAAGAACCTTTAACTCAAGGCTAAATATGTGCCTCCATCCACTCATTTGAATGCAATTTTTGTGCCGATTCAAATTATTCCCATTTAGTCATAATTTTGTGGGACTTTGTCGACTCCATTCGACTCCCGCCTGTTATATCCAGCAAGTACACACTTGCTTTATTGGCACCGTATAATTACCTTACACCGTAAGAGAACAACAGTAGGTCTTGTAAATTAGTCTGGAGGACTAGTTATGAAAAATAGTTAGCATTGACGTTTGCCTTCTCAAAGAACAAGGTGATAAGAAGAAAAAAAGAGACAGAAAAAGAAGCAAACATTGAGGGTTAATTTCACACACCTACAAGAGGAGACTCTTTAGGATTAATTGACATACCTTCTACAAATACAAGTTGATCTGCACCAAAATTATCAATCGCTATCGGTTTCTGCCAAGTAACAATAGTGCCTCTAGGTTCTGTCCCATCCAGAAATTCAGCTTCGACATAATCAGGTGGGTAGTACGTTATTCGTGGAGGTACGTAGTCAACTTGTTTTAAACAAAGGTTGTGATTATTAAATATTATAATAAAATAATAATAATACCAAAAACAATATAGAGAGGTCATAAAACATTTTTGGAAGGCTGAGCTTTCGACACTCTAGCGAATGTCATTATCAGAGCAAACTAAACAATCAATAAGTGATGATCAAAGGACACCCCAGTAATTACATTTCCGGTTCATTGGCGTCCTTTGAGTAGTCTACCCCAATCGGGAGGAATTTCCGCTCCTTTGTCCCTATTGAAGTTGTTGGCGTAGGCTTCATGTACGAAGCTTCCAAGAGTTTCCTTTCAATCCAATGAGTGTCCCTGTCCAGAATTTTATATTCTTGTCCCAGTCAATGTTATGTTGGCCGTTCCACACATCCTCGGCGATGGCCGATTTTTATGTGTTGCCAGTCTGAGTAGTTTTCTGGTGTTCATCGGTTCTCCTTTTCTATGATCGCCGGTTTCACCAATGTACACTTTGTCATGATCCACAAGGAATAGAGTAGATAACTCCAGGTTGGAGTATCTTGGGAACGGGATCTTAAGGCTGTACTGGTTGTTGTCGTAGAGCGTTAGTAGTTTTGAAATACACCCGTAGATTCTTCTTCTGCGAGGTGAAGTCTTGGACGAACTTTGAAGGGAAAGTAATTGTTCAGCTTCAAAGCTTATTGGATGTGAGCCTTTTCACATTCCTTTTCCATAGTGTTCGACGGAAATTGTCAGCTCTTTGAAACAGAGATCGAAGCACGGAGAATTTGGCTGACACTGGATGATGAGAGTCAAAATTCAAGTATTGGTTGGTTTGGGTTTTCTTGCGAGCCGTGTCAAGAGTAAGTTCAGGTTTTCTCTTAACCAAAACATCGAGGAAAGCAATCTGTCCGTTGGTCTCCTTTCCACGAGTGAATGTGATGACATCATTGCGAAGACTGTTGAGGTGGTTAAAGAAAGACGTTGGTCTCGATCTATAACACAGAAAGTGTCGTCCACATAATGTTTCCATATGTGCGGTGGATAAAGGTGCAGTCAGAAGGGTTTCCTGCTCAAAGGATTCCATAAACAGGTTAGCCTGCACCGGTGGGGGAACGGGAGAACCCATTGTTGGCCCATCAGTTTGATTTTTGAATATAGGTCACCTTCAACCATGAAGTACGCGTTGGTCCCAACATCCGTTTCACGTCAATGATGTGGAGGGTATCCTGTCAAATCAATCAGCGTCTCGTCATCTTTGATAGGTCCATATAAACATCATTCATTCATTGGCTTCCTTCAGAGGGACAGATGTGAAAAGCGATTCTACATCTACGTCACATAGATATGAACGTAGCAAAATCTCGCCAAAGGATGCCTCTCGACCAATTAACCGGAAACGCAATTACTGGGGTGTCCTTTGATCATCACTTAGTGTTCTCACCCCCCCTTTAATTACTGGTGTAAAGAAGGCGCAACGTCATGACTGTTTAGTTTGCTCTGATGATGGCATTCGCTAGATTGTCGAAAGCTCAGCCTTCCAATTTGGATGCCTCTAGGGAAAGATTGCCAACCTAGAGTACCAAGTAGTTTCAAATCATATATACCTTGACAATATTGATCACTCTCGTCACTCATATCTGCGCAGTCAATGTCATTGTCACATATGAAGTCATCAGGATAACACACAATACCAGGACCATCGATATTTCCATAACTATAATAAATACCAGAGTAATACTCGGGTATACAATCAAAATAACCTTTTCTGCACAAGCTATCTGGATGGAGTGAAGAAGAAAACAACAACAACACAAACAAATAAACAAAAGCAAATAAAAGTTGGTTAGTTTATCTAAACATCTGTAATTCAGGTAAACATACCTAGCAGATAGTTGTTTGTGTATGTGTGTTTTGTTTGTTGATGTTGTCTTTTGTTTTATTTATTTTTTTTCAAAATTTTACAGTAACCAATATCATTGGTCTTCATAAAAATAAGTAATTTTGGGCATTGATGGGTAATAAACGTATTAGAATAGCCTAAAACTTGAGGACAGAGTTCCATATGTACCCCCTTTAAAATTTCACAGGAAACAAATTATGTTTATTTGTGGCCTACACTAACAAAACCTCTAACCCTAAGGCCAAGAATAAAAAAATAATACATGTTGAACTTCAAAGAGAGGTGCATATGGAACTCTTGCCCAACTGGAAATGGATTATAGGGTTTCACAATGGACATTTTAAGGAGAGGTGGAGGCAATGATAAACTAAGATAATTACTTTCGGCAGTATCACCACTACAGGCTTCGTCTGTCTCGTCACTTCCATCGGCACAGTCTCTGTCCCCGTCACAGACAAATACCTCTGGTATATAGACCGTCGTTATACCACACTTCCAGCCATTATTTTGCAAGTAGGTTTCGTCTGAATTGATTATGGTGTGATTAAAATCAACAAATGAAATTAGAATAATACGATAAATAGGCGTCAAGTTTATGCCATACTTCTAGTGGCACCTAGCAATTGCCGCTCTGGACATGGATGGGAGCACCTAATCTTGCCTCCATGATAGGGTGTTGGACATATTCCAGAACCGCAACCGATAGCTGCGACTCAAAGTTATAAGAACTAGTTATCGATGCCATGCATGGGCTTTACACGTTTAAGCTAAATGTATGACCTTGTTGAACATTTTCATGTTCCTCCTCAATTTTATTAGTATTCCCTTCAACTTTTCTACCCCCTAGTATAAATAATGACCCCTCCCTTGGAAATGGTCAGAATCATTGAACGAAAATTTGGACGACCCCTACATCTTACTACGTGAATTATATGTATAGTTCTTCATAATAATCGTTAAACAAAATGCTTGATTTCAGAAGTCAGAAATCGTTGAACATAGGTCTTGTTCCTACAGCATTAGGAACATTAATTTTCGGAAATAAAAATGATACTATCTATTGCAAAATATTTCCTTAAAATCTCAACCTTCATTGGAGTAAATCCGGTATTAAGCTCTTTAATCGCATTGAAATAATTTGCAATATGGACAGAATAAGATTTATTTCAATGAGAGACGTAATTTTGAGACAAAATAAAAAATTATTTATTCTGACGTAGTGTAGCTGTACATAATCTTGAAAAATACAGTTAAATGTAGTTATTTTACACAGATAGTGTAAATTCTAATAGATATTTAAACAAATTAATGGCTAAAATATTTCGTTGGCCTAAATAGAATAGACATACTGTATTACATACCTCATAGATCGATCCTTGCATCTGATTGGTTAAATGAAGTCACATGACATAGTATAGTTTCACTACTTTTGACATAAAAAACGTGTATAGTACCCTTTTTGCCCGGTATAGTAAATATTTGACCGGTATAGTAACCTTTTTGCCCGGTATAGTAATTTTTTGGACTGGTAGGAATTTTTTTGGACCGGTATAGTAACTCTTTGGCCGGTATAGTAATTTCTGCCCTAGCTGTAGGTCTCGTTACTGCAGCAGAACGGATCTATAATCTATGAGGGATATAAAAAACAAATATTAACTGACCTAATTCGGGCCATAGTAAAAATCCATGACCCTCGGTTGATCTCGAGACGTATATTTGCCCGCAGTCGCTTCGGGAAAATAGTACGGCTCGAAATCACCTCGAATCAATAGATTGCTATGTTCCCTCATGGACAGTCAATATTTGTATACTATAACTTGAGAACACTTTCTATATAAGAACCTCTGATGTAAAATGAATATGCAATGTCGATCCATATGAATGATCCGGTGCAAAGATTGCTTTGGTTAAAGGGCGCATGAAATTATTGGTGAAACCTACATTTTCATATTAAAAAAAAAAATCCCTTTCAATTTCTCGTCTATTCATTGTACGAAAAAATAGACGGGAATAGACGGAAATATACGAAAAACAGTGACGGGAATAAAGCGCATTGTTTCTGTATTAATTCTGTAAACTTTACCACGCGAACATGAATAAGAGTACTGGTAATAATGAGCTTAAATAAAACTGGAACTTTTATATAGCGCTTTTGTGGTAAACCATCCACCAAGCGTACTATTGCCCACATTATTACGCCGCCATCAGGAAATCGTCACAATCAATTTTGCTTCATCTAGGTGGCTGCTGCCAAGCGCACATCCATATCAGTAATTAGATTGTAAGATTCTCATAACATAACCGCTAGCCCCCCGATTTCGCTTGGTTCGACGAGGGCAAGTGAGATTAAGTATTTTACCCAACGGACACAAAACGCGACTCGCGATTACAATGGTCTTAGACATGAGTCTTGCACTTCTCCGTTTACGCCACACGTGCGTCTGGTATGTAAAATTACATGACAAACCCACGACAGGTGCTTTCCACATCTATTGCCAAACGCGTGAGGTGTAAGGGGCACAGCCAGACACCTCCGCGAAAGAGGGGTGCTGGAAACTTGTTTATATGTTTGTTATCGCAAGCCTCGCGCTAGACGTTCCCAACCATACTACTATATGGACGAAAAAATTTTTTTTTATTTGTGATCACCTCTAAATCTGCCACTGGTGTAACTTGTTTAAGGCCAATTTAATATTATCCCGCCGAAGTCGTAGTTGTAAGTACATTTCTTTCCGGTTTTGTGAAACCTAGTAACCCACATTCTAAATGTTCCAATATATCGCATTAAATGAGATGTTGCATAATCTAAGGTTTATATTTTACTTAAAAAGAGCATGAACATTCTAAATTGGCCTTCTGTCGTATGACCATATTTCGGTTAGCGTAATGTTATTTACCACATAAGTGTCGTCTTCATCACTCTGTCCAAGCAGTTGGTTCCATCACAAACGGTTTCCTTGACAGAACAGCTCCCTTGACCACTTTAAAATTCAGAAAACTTTGCCATTATATCAACAAACCAATAAAGAGAAATATGCAATTCTTAACAGATATTTTATTTACACTTTTGATAATAATTTAGCTATAAAAAACAACTTAGGGGTGTGAAGAAAACCTATCAGAACTACTCACCAAAACTCTGCCAAAGTGTAAAAAGGGGAAATCAATGCAGCAGACACACAGTAACGACAAAAAGCAAACGAATAAAACAAGACAAAACCAAAACGCCTAAAAGATACAAACCGCTATAAAACGCATCATCCTTAAAGGGAAAGGGACATAATGGCAGAACAAAATTGAACATAATGAAAGGACCCTTACAGAAATCACCAGTTTGAAAACAATGTGGATGTGTATATTCTCTAAACACAGTAAACACGGAAGAGTTCCGGGGGAGAAGGTGGCAGTTTGTGGCAATTGCTGGAACAGGTGTGACATTACTGCAGCATTTACCAAACTGAAAAGCATGTGTCATCAGCTCACAGACCATTTACTATTGTATATGTGTATCCGGCTAATTGCCATCTTTCACTGCCAGCTCAATATCTTACTACAAGCCTAAAGTAAAATACCTGAATCCCGGTCTGATGATTTGAATTGTGTCGCAAAACTGCTGCTTAGAATACCGGTACTGTAAAATTCTGTCAGGGATGTGAACACCTTGCTTTGCTGTTCCAGAAATTGCCACAAACTGCCACCTCCCCCCTTGGAACTCTTATGTATGTTTTGACTGTATTTCGATTGTTAAACATCCAAATTGTTTTCAAACTCGTGGAAGTGAGTTCAGTAAGGGTCCTTTTAATATGTCAATTTTTGTATGCCATTATGTCCCTTAAAAGAAAACAAAAAATCATTTACTTTAATAACAAAGGGGAATTCAACTTAAAATACCACCACATTGTGTTCGTCTTCTCCGTTGTTATTATAACAGTGCAAAATCTTATCACACTCATAATTCGCTATCGATTGCAATTCCAGTTCACCACGCCTTGGGCATTAAACTATTGTTCTCCACATTTCCTAAATACATCAACTTACGCGTTAGGGCGCATAAACATTTTAAACTTTTAAACTAAAACAATAGGGCATTGTTCTTGGACAGTGGCTTTCTACAGGGCGAGTAAAAAAACAAACTTGACCCTGCATTTTGTCGCCATTTGGAATTTGAAGTGACCACAAAAATGAGGATTAAGGGTATGCTATGTCATTCAAATTAAAGATAATGAACGAACTAGCTTTCAGATGATACCACATAGGTTAGATATGTCTTACTTAAAAAAAATTCAAAATGGGCGGACACAATCAGGGTCATTTTTTTTAACTCACCCTGTATATTTTAATTGCAAAACCGCACCACCGGAGGTGCAAGGATCCACCAGTTATTGTCATTTCAAATTGCGAACAAGCCGCTAGCTAAATGATATGGACATACGGCTATTTCCAGTTCAACAAGGAAGATAAAATCAGTTTCCAAATGGACTCTAGCATCAAAGCAATGCGGTCAAAGAATGAGCATAAAAATATGTTTTAGGGTTGTAAAATTTTTGTTTTTACAAACCACCCCGCTCTCCAAAGAAGCCATTTTAAGATATGATTTATCAAATTGTTGGGATTAAAATAAAATGCCAATCTCAAAACGCTGTGTCATTGCCAAAATGAAATAACGTGGACACATTGAATACTAATTGCAATCGGGCTGGGCGAAATTAATAGATTAATTTGATAGGACTTGAGCACTTCTTGCACTTGAAACAAAACTTCTAATTTAAATTGTATATATAAATATTACCAATGTTAAATTTTTTTAACACCGTGCACAATGTTACCTTTCACCGGCAGTTGCATATACTCTCATCAACTTGCACAAAGATTTGACAATGTCTTCTTCATAGGCTGTTTGTAAACAAAGGGGCGTGGAACTTCCTCCTACGGAAACCATTTTCCCGAAAGGATTTGTTGAACGTAAAATATATACCCACATGCAGGTCATAAGACAATAACAATTAAGCATACAATTGCATCACAACTATGAAACCTTACAATATGGGCTTAAACATTATTTTCAGATTCAGAACAAAGGGAATACAAATCACAACACGTCCTAGTGCATTAGTGAATGAAAATGATATGTGGTTTGTACAGTGGGGGGAGTGGAGAAATGGCAAAAAAGTAAAGTAATCGCTATGAGTAGATAAAAAGACAAGATATTCACGAAAAATCGACTTTAACATGTAAATAGGCTAATTAGCAATCGGGGATCGCTGATTTTAATCATAAAAATCCGGTGTTTTTTAGACGTTTCTAATTCATTAAAGGGCATTTCCACAGGCCCCCCCACACCTATAACCTACAAAGAAAATTGGAATCTTTTATGTTCGCGAACCGCTGGCCTGTAGTGTAATATTTGCCTAATCCTACCGTGCATTACGGGAAATTCGCAGTTTTTGTATTTTCTGTCTTCTGTCCGTTAAAAAGGCAGAAATTACAACAACAATTGCTTCTGAAGGCAGCGTAATTTAATATCGACATTCGCTCTAATACCATCAAAACACACCGTCAAAATCAACCTGAATTGAGTAAAAATAAACCTTTTCTTGAGGCTATGGTAGTGTACCATAAACAAAAAAGGAGGTGCAGGATTATCATGAAAATCCACCTTTAAAAAGAAACTTAGGCGCGTATTAAAAAATCTCAACATGAACAAAATGAGGGCGTGTATAAATAAAATTTGGCAATTGCTTCAAAAGAAAACAAAATGGCGAAATGCCGCCGTTTTTGACGATTTCATCTTGCGGTATACATTTACCAAAACCCCTTCAGGTATGTGGTTTATGATATTTGCTTTCTAAAAATATACTTTTATAGGTTCAACGTTGATATTTGAAAAGAGATGACACAAAACATCCCCCCCGTGTCTATCTATTGTTACATGCAGTGCACCCTTGAAGAAAATTCTCACCATAAACGCAGTTCTGTGTTTCGTCGGCTTTAATCAGAGCAATGTTTTTTTTTCTCGGATTCCATCACAGACAAGTAACTCTTTGTTACACTCATATCCCTGGAACACATAAAATCACCACGTGAACACGGGGCTTTCATAAAGGAATCAAATATATTATGAATTAATTCACAATCAATTTGCAGTTGTATTTGAGACCAACATTAGCGGTATTAGATATGAGAAGCAATTAACAAAACGACTTTAATCGTTCTTTTGAACGACGCGTTTGCCCGGGGTGGGAGTTTCAACCAAGATTTCAACCCATCGTACGATCCATCGTAAGTCAACGCATCGTAAGTTACTGTTAGAAAATTCCCCATTACTTGGCCGATTACTTTTTGAATAATTAAAATGGGCTATTGTATTTGTGGAAATCCACCAGGTCTACGCCAACTGTTCAATCGCTCATAGGTCTCACGCCATCTGTTCAATCGGTATGAGTTTGTTTTTCAGCAGGTGCAGGTACTACATATGGAATTCGGTTTAGGACGGCTTAAAATCTCATTACGGGTTGACCGCGGGTTCACGCTCGCTGAACTGTGCTTCATTGTGTTACAACAATAGAACCCGTTCAACGAGAAGATCGGTCTTAACCGGTAATCGCGCTAGGTTGTGTTTTTGAAGCCGCCTCTTATTCTTGCTTTTTACGTAAAGGAATTGAAATAGTAAATTCTAAAAATGTGTCTGTTACATGAATATGCATAGACTCGTACTCATTGCTATTTACCACAAATGTCTAGACGGTCAAACTGGGGTGGCAATGGCTGTGAGAATCATATCAACTCCGTTGGTTTTCTTGTGTTAAACTTGCCCGTTTCCATTGCTTGCTGAATAAAAGTCGCCGGAGCATTTATTATTATTAATCGTTCTGTGGTATAAACAAGGGCGCTGATTTGGTCCTAATCATTTCAGGTGAGGGTTAATACATAAAAAATGTTTTACAGCCATGCAAAAATATTGAGGGTGAACTATTTTTCAAATGTGCCATTGTCTCCTTAAACCGAAAGGTTAGCGTATATATAGGGCGGGTCACAGTGCAGTGCTATCCTTGCCATTTTTTTTCGACCGATTTGTTAGTTGTTTTGGATTATTTGCATTTAAACATAATACTTAGGCTTGTGTTAAAATGGTTTAGCGAAAAATTACCATTTCACTGTACTTATCAAAATAATATATAACATCACCAGAAACGTCAAAACTTGGTTCTATGGTTCTGCTTCAAACAAGACAGGGTGGGTATATTATATTGCCCTGAAATTAGACCCTGTATCGCATATCATCTAGAAAACTGAATCTCATTCCGATTTTTTTTGTTTTTGCAGTGAAATATCCAATTGATTTAGTGTTTGAAGAAGCCTAACATTTTATTTTGTAACACTCGTCTTACCGGGAGGAAGGGTGGTTACTATGAACTTTGTCTCAGGTTCTTATAAAGCTTCCGGGTAATCATTTTTTATCCTTTCTTGGTCAGGTAGCGAAAATGTCAAGGTAGCTCTTCACGGGGTTAGGTTATGCCGTTAAAGTCGAAGGGTAGGGGATGGTTACCACCACCCAAGAATATTTTATGCACACTTTTGATATTATGCACAGTGCGGCTCTATGATTAAAACTCTGTTTATGTAAAACTAGTCAATTGCCATCATTTAGAGCTGAAACGGCGCTATGTGTAAAACTCTGTTTATGTAAAACTAGTCAATTGCCATCATTTAGAGCTGAAAACCGCTTAAAAATCCGTTATTACTAGTTCTTTTTGGCTCAAAATCGGATTTCGTCCAATACAAATACTAATTTGTTTTTCCTAGTTCCTTATTTACATCATCCTCTGAATTTACTTACCAAACTTCCTTGTAAAATGACATAGCATTACTCAGGATTCACTATCAATACGAGCGTAATACTACCGTAGTTGCCATCAACATCTTGTCCTATTAACATTCTATTATGCCCCAGTTCGTTGTGCTTCTTCTGCTGCACTCTTACCGATATTGCACTAATTAACTTCGCCATCTCACATGTTTTAAATACCCTGATATCCTGATATTATACACATTAATGACACTCAATCACTTTCTGTAAACCCCGGTCCTGTCCTGTCTGTTTTGTCCTGCTGTCTCGTTTTGTCTTGTCCCGCCTTTGGTGGCCACAATAAGATCCACTTTCTATTGGTGGGGGTCAAACTTAAAGTTCATTTAATTCTTAATGGCCTCCTCTCCCACACACATCTTTCCCCATACTCATTACCGTATTATTATTTCCCCAAGTTAATATGACTTCTATAATCGTTTTGTGTTTAACCCTCGTCTACCTGAGCCATGTTTTGTAACAAAACGCCGAAGGGGTGGTGGTTACCACCCTCCCTGTGATTTTCGTTACTGAACACCCGATTCCTGTAAATTTGGTACAAAGGATAGCTTAGAGTTCTTCTTTCTATTGGTACCAAAATAATTACTAACATCCAAGTAGGACGTCACCATGACGTCATATGTGAGGAAAGTACGAAAATACTGAAGATAGGGTGGAAATTGATATTTCGCAATTTTAGCGACTCAAACACCTTATATAGCTCTAAAAATACGGTCAATTATAAAAACTAGTCATTTCCAATCAAGTAGAGGTCCAAAAACCGCATGAAAATCTGATTTCCTAACCTTTTTAGCGAAAAATTGAATTTTCAATGGTGGTGTCTATGGAAATGGCCAGTTTTCGCGGACATGCGACTTTATGACAGTCATTATGACGTTAATGCTAGGACTGTTGGTACTCATTTTGGTATCATTGAAAAAAAAAATCAGTGTCTGTGATGTTCCTGTGTGGTGTTAGGCATGTTGGTACTTATCTGCCGAGGAAGGGGTGGGGTTACCACCCACCACCCCCCCCCAACCCCATCCATCACTTGGATCACCCTGTATCTTACCTATACCCGTGGATGTTTGTTTTTGGATTAAAATGGCGGAACATGTCAAATTGACATTACCTTAATAATTTGGCACCAAAAAGGGGGGTTTAGCAGACGGCGGAAAAAAAACCTGAAGGGGGGGTGGTAACCCCCCCCACCCCTCCTTCGGTAGACGAGGGTTTAAATGACCTAATCTTAACTGTAATACAACCCACCGTATATATTATTAGAGATTGAATTGGATGAAATTGTATTCATATTGATATTGCATATACACTGTATACAATTCTCTCTTTTGTCTAAACTCTATAATTGATTATCTAATTGTATTGTCATTATTTTAAGAAATAAAGGGTTTACCCAGCTAGCCAAATGACGTTGTGACAACGTTAAAAAACAGTTTTTTTACCAAGTGGTACTTTGGACGTCATTTTTAAAACACCGTAAAAAAACGGGAATGTTGTAGGAAGACACTTTTACGTTTTCCCAAAACGTTTTATAAGACGTATTAAAATGATTTGAGAACGTTATCAAAACGCTGTGCTTAATACGTAGAACGTTAAAAAACGTTTCTAAAACGTTGTGAGAACGTGCAAAACATTTGATAATGCCTAATTAAACGCTAATAATGAGAGAAAAAAACAGGTAATCGGTACTATATGTGATCTGTATATTGCAAGGAACTCTACATCAAGCATATTACACAAGTTGGTGACAAAACACAAAATACTCACTTACCTGTAGTGGGAATTGAACCTGGGGCCCTTTGCGTGGAGACAAATACTCGTAACCACTACACAAGTAGGACGACTCACATATTTAGGGTAATTCTATTTTATATAGACTCGAGTGTATCAGAAGGAGTTGTATCTTTTTTTCAAAAAGTGAGGTGACCTATTAAGTGACCCTTTTTCATTACCACTGAAATTTAGGGACACCATATGTGCTGACAGAATTAAAAGCACACGTGAGTAAATAATGCCATAAATAAAGGCAAAATAATAAAAAAAAAAAAAAAAAAAAAAATACAAAAATAATAATACTAATAAAAAATAAAAGGCAATAATAAATACTCTCCTCCGCGCCCACTACACACGCAAGTCTTAATGCGCGATCTTCACCAACCAGACCAAAAAGCGCCTGTGATGGGCGGAGTTAGTCCAACGGAGTCATATGAAAAACATTTTTTTTTTTCGCGCGCGTGTCAGACGAGTCATTATCAATCTTTGCAGTTCACATTTACGAATCAACTCATTTCCGACCACCAATGTCAAAACACGACCGCCAGTTAAAGGTTCCCCTGTACTAGGGCGGAGTGCAATGTTGGCCAATCGAGGCAAATGAGGAAAAAAGGAGGAAAAAAGCCCGCGAAACCAGAAATAAGGCAGCGGAAGAATAAGCCAGGGAGCATGCTCCCGGTAGTTTAGAATATGATTATTCCGTTACATAGAATAAATCGGGTAATTTTCCGCTGCCTTTAGAAAGATTCAAAATAAATAAACTCTGGGAAATACATACATCTAGTAAGGTGCATTAACTTAAAACTTCTAACGCTGCAAAAACCATTACTTAATTGCATGTTTTTAATATAAGAACGTTAAGGACACGTTGTGCGAACGTTGTCGTATATTACGTCGTCCAGGAACGTCTACACAAAACGTTTCCAGAAGACCACCATCTATCAAGGTAACATATCACGTTTTTCAAAAAAACGTTTAAAAAGAAGTTTTTAGCCACGGTATTATTACGTGGGACGGTTGGTGAACTTCAAAAACGTTGTCAAAAACGTGTTCTCAACGTTTTGATGGTTTGGACCACTGTGTAACGTTTGAAGTCGAGAAACGTATGTGTTGTACCTGGAATTGCAGTGTCATATGGGTGATAATGTGTCCGAGGTCAGAAAAACTAAAAGGGCGAGGCAGCCGAGCCCATTATTTGAAAGTTTTTCTGGCCGAGGGGAGAGGATACATAGTGAGCCATTTAAATGACAAGCAAAAACCTTTATTTCTATTTCTATTACCTAAAACAGCTTCATTTAATAAGAAAATGCAATTGGCGACCCATTATTGCAGAATCATGGGCAGTAAACTAACCAAACAGAATGCTGCATTTCCAAATGGAGCACAGAGGTTAGGAAATATATATTCCATGAAGATGAGGTATGTAAGTACTTATTTGGTGTCACTGGAAAGAGAAAGACCATATAGCACCCCATTCTATCAACATCAAAGCAAGGGTGTTTATAACGAATTTTCGGGGAGGGCGTAACCACCACCAGTCCCACCAAGCGTTTGCGTTCTTAGAACGTGATGCTTGCGGAAAATGAACGCGTGCTTAATTTTGATAAGTCAAAGAAACGCGTTGGCATCACTCACAAAAGTGAAAAAGCAACGCGTCGCTAATCCAACCAATCAAAAAAGTGAAAAGCAACGGCTTGCTTCCAAAATTACTAATCAACTGAAGCAACGCGTTTCTAATTGAAGCCGCGGATTGCTAATGAACAGAAGTGAAAAAGCAAAACGGTTTCTAATCCAACCATTTGGAAAATGAAAAGGCACCGCGGTGCTAATGAAAGCTTTTCTGATTGGTTAGCTTAACCACGTCATTGTTTCTGAAAGCAACGCTTTGCTAAGAAAGTAATGCTTTGTAAACCAAAACGTTGAGACCCATTTGGTTTCTTATATTAGTAGAGTCAGTTTACATTATTCTTTGAATTACTCTGTAGGCGGTTGGAGTGTTGTCCCATCAACCTCAATACGTGTCGGTGTTTCGATTTGGCGATAGCGGATCGTCTAACTTAGTGGTATTGCAAACGGTGACGGCCGGGAAAGTCTAATGATGTTGAGACACACTCTAACTGTAACAAAACATCTTTGGAATGAATTGAATTTTAGTATCCTAAAGTAAGTTTTCATCTGTGAAATTTTTGAAAGAAGCTTATTTCACCTGAGTTTAGTAACATTTACCAAAACGTGTGATTTATCGTAGGGGTGGGGAAATTGTTTTTTTAAAATGATTTTTAAATAGTACATGGTCAAATTTTGAAATTGATCCAATCATGTTGAAAAAGTATACCAATTAATAGTTTATCAAGTATCCAAAAAGGGAGAGTTTGTAACTACTGCGGCCGAAAACTTTGGAGTTTAGGCGAAACAGCAAAAATCAATAAAAACGTCATTTTCACAGTTGTCAGCAGGGTCCAACTTTACAAATTACTCCAATTTGGCCAAAAAATGGTGCAAATTATAGATGGAGCTCATAGGATAAAATAAGGAATAGTTTTTGAAGTGTCGTAAATGCTTCTTACCGAACAAGGTTCACCCCATTGACGCAATGTATGTT
>JAMKCH010015134.1:0-58023 GCA_023653785.1 Ophioderma brevispina | reverse complement strand
TGACCGAGTCTAAGGTGCAAAATTCAGCAGTCTGGCTTGCGCAATGCTTTAGCCGATTAAATAGCCACAATAGATGGATAAAGATAAGCCATGACGACTTTTGTGATGTAGGCCTACATGCCGGGTTTTACCAATGATGGCAACTCTTCTTTTATCCAGAAAGTGAAGCTGTTTTGAAACATGTTAAATTGAAAATGTTTGTCAGCTATAATAGGACTTTGGTGTGACATGCTTACAAGCAGCCTCCCCCCCAAGTAAACCCCCTCCCCGAATAAGCCCCGTCTTTCCCTTCTCAAAGGCCAGGTGCTATAAGGAGCAAAGAGTAAGTTATTTTATTTCTGATATATGCTTTAAAGCAATGGAAAACAGAAATGTTGTTTTTGGTGCGCCCTATCTAAGAAATCTTCAGTAGAGAGCAGAATATGGATATTTTAGGATAATACTATTTTGTTGTGCACTTAATTAAAAAAAAAGAAATTATTCTCATAAATGATCACAACATGTGAAGGTTTCAAGTAGACAAGAAATGCATTAATTTACAAATCTGAGATCTCTGTATTTTAAACGGATTCCGAATTCAAGGAAAGGATTATACTTGATAAAGCAATTCATAAAGGTCAGAAAAGGATTTGCATGATATCATAAGCGACTGTTGAAATCTGAAATTCAAATGAGCATTCTGCGTGAAAAAAAAGAAGAAATCACCACCGTTCACTTGCCTCAACTCGTTTGACAACAAGGGTGAGGTTTTGCGCAATTTCAGGTGAAGTTTAGAAGAAGCTCAGAGGGTGTTTTGAACCAATCCCATAATGCATTGCAATTTGCCTATACCGTACTGTACAAAACTCATGTCAGTACTTAGGGATAAAAAGTGTACAAGAAGATAGAGGACCACAAAACATTTCATAATCATGCTAAAAATTCCTAAGTACTAACACTTTGGAGGCGAAAATGAGTGTAAAAGTCAGGGTTTTTATGTGTTAAGAATAGGGTTTGGTGGGATCACATGAACCTATTGAGGTTAAATTCCCAAAACTGGTGCATTGTGGGATTAACTCAATACACCCTCTGGAAGAAGCTGTACTCCGTACTCCCTATCATCATACCAGCAACAAAAACAAAATTAAAACTCGTAACATTTTGTAATGCTGAGAAGAAGATGATTACAACCAAACTTTGATCAAATGCAACGTGTTTAAATGAGTTGTACATTCCCTCGAATTGTTACAAAAGTGATTTGAACTCACTGCAGTTAAATGAGTGTATCAATAGCAAATGAAATGAAATAAAGTAATTGAACCCCCAATTTTATGTCTAAAAAGCAAGTCTATGATTGTACCATTTTTGAGACAGGCTGTACACTACTATCTTTTCGTCAAATTAAATTATTATTACATAAAGAAAGTGCTGGGATTTCATTGGTAAACATCATATCATATGCTGACATGTGATTTGATCCGGAATTCATTTCCCTGTACAAATGAATGGGAAAATCCATGGTTTGGAAAAAGGTACCATGAAAAATACTAGACTGTATCAAACACCAAATTTATTGCTTTATTATTAATTTTGTCTATTGTCAACCCCAAAATGTCAGTACTGGCGTTGGCACATTTTCACAAAATATGACACTTCTTTAATTTGCTCGCAAATGATAGTCCAGGCCAATGGAAGAATAGATACATATTTTACACATAAAAATAACATACCCAAAACAGATAGGGACATTAATAAAAGGATTAAGACATCCAGATAATTGCTAGGCTTTTAAATTTGCCTTACTTTTAATGAACACTGTGTCTATTACATGAATTTCATAGACTCGTACTCATTGATGTCAGACAAGATGCATGCCGTGGGAATCAACTCTGGCGTGTGTTTTCTTGTGTTAAATGCTATTTTCGCGTCGTCTGCTGCATTCATGTCCCCGGAGTCATTAATTATAAAATCGTTCTGTTTACCCATAAGCGCGCTGATTTGGGCTTAATAATTTCACTTGGGGGCTAATGTATATACTAGTTTTGATAACCAGAACCAGAGGTCAACATTATCTTTTAACACTACTCATTCATCATCTACTGACCTCTGGTTCTGGCACCGTACATAGAGGGGCAGGGCACAAATAAGACATTGGCTACTTCCAGAAGGTAACTCATGGTTAGCTAGTGCCCTTAATGTGATGTTACAAACAAGGTGGACAGGCCAAGACTGGATTAAAAGATTAGGAAGTTTTGTATTCAGGCTAATCACCAAAATACTCACACATTAGCTGCGTCCACACGTGTAGTTATTACCGGTATTATTTTAATCAGACTTATGTCCGATGGAATAAAAACAAAATCCGCTAATCCCCCTCACGTCTATTGTACCCTATTGTAATCGTCTCCACATGCGGTCGGACATAAGTCACTTACCGGACCTAAATTGGTCGGTATTAGTGTCGGATAGATTCGGATTCAGATTTATTTCCATCTCAACAACAACGCATAACAACAATATATAATTATATGAAAATAGTCATAAAATTGAATTGAGATGAGGATACCATAAGAACGCAAGGCGTGTTGAATTATAGCACCCTTATAAGGTAACGTTATTATTTACAAATTAATTAATGATTACGGAATAATCAATAATTAAAGTACGGGACAAAAAAAACTTAATTGAGCTAAAACAAACATAAAAAATGAAAACAGAATTGACAAAACACTCCAATCAAACGTAACCAGGCAAGGACGAAAGGTGCAGATGGACAGACCATACAAAACAAAAAAAAATGGCAGTGTGAACGAGCATCGGATTTAACTCTATCGGACTTAACGAGGCTTAAATCTGACGATTTAATGCCGAAGAAGAGCAGGGTTAAGTCCGGTCATAAACTTATGACCGGTACTAGTAAAGTACGTGTTGACGCTCTATCGGAACTAACGGTGGCATTTTCGTCTTTTCTGAAGTAAAGCACGGAAAGCAGTGGCGTTACTCGGGGTGGGCGAAGTGGGCTACTCACCCACCCTTGGAAAAAAACGGGAGAAATTTTGAAGGCATGGGGGGGGGGGGAAAGGAGGCAAGGAAAATGGAGGAAAGAGAAAAGAGAAGAGGAGAGCCAGGGAGAAGTCGATGTTTTGATGTTATGATTTACAGAATGCAGAGGCTTATCTCGTCTCATTGGGCGACTCAAAAAAAAAAGAGTCAGCCGGCGAGCGAAGCGAGTACATTAAATTCCCAAATCCTACATTATTGTTTCCAAAATCCTGGATACGCCACTGATTCGGGGGGAAATTAATCTTTGCCCCTCCACTTCAAGGGAGAAATCTTCAGGTCCTTGCCCACCCTTGGGCAGGTCTAGTTACGCGTTACGCCCCTGACGGAAAGCCAGCTCAGCATTCTGCATATGTTTCGAATGTACAACCAAAACAGGCTCCTTACCTCGTCCTCTTCGAGCAAGGTTAAGCCTGATCGGTTTAGGGTTAGCATCAACGGGCAGATTTTTATTTTCAGAATTTTGTGTTGAAATCACTTTAAGGAGTATCCCAAATGTCTCAAGTTACTTGGACCATGGTTTAAAAAAGTTACAAAAGGTGGAGACCTTTGGATCAGGCCATTTTGTAACGGAGGTGTTAATAAACAACATCGCAGACGGACTTTTTCAGTATAATTGATTTGGTCTTAGTTTATTACTTTCAAACTTTCTAAAGTTTTGTTTGATATTATAGCTTGAACATTATTCAAAGGAAAACCAAAAAATATTAGAAAATATTTCTACAGAAATAGTTCTGTCCACGGTTGTTAGCATTCTGATGCAAAATTGTCCATCCGTGATGACAAAAAGAATATACAAAGTGGTTTTATTCCTTAGCAGGTCAGAAATTAGAAAAAAAAACATGCTGAGCTATCTCACTGTATATTGACCTGCACTACGTGTGAATGAAAGTTTAAACTTGGCTCAATTAAGTATATCTTCACCAAGATTGAAATTGAAAATCATGACGGACGGACACTTTTTTCATCACGGACGGACAATGCATTACTTTAACTTGTATTGGTTGTCACAGAAAGTACCATTTTCACCAAAATTGTCAGTTGTTACGGACCACTTACGGTCAGCTAATACCGGTGTAGAATTAATTATAGTCCGGCGTACTCATAGTCCGGGAACAATGGTGAACAATAGGGGAATCGATTCAGTTGACTCTTTACCCAACATTAGTTTCACGCTTTATTCCGTTATCGTCTATGGAGCCCCGGACTGTGGCTCCCGCCGGACTATATCTGCTTTCACACCGGTAATAAGCTTATCGGACTTAAAGTTATGTCAGAACTAAGCGCTAATACCGTTAGTGCGCATTCACACTGCCATTTTTAAGTCCGATACTAATACCGACAGAATTTAGATCCGATCAGTGCGCGTTCTCACTGCCACTTCAAGTCTGACACTAATACCGACCAATTCGTTTGATCCGGTAATAAGCACAGCAGCCGACAACATCCCGTTGAGCTATTGTTATGAGTGTCATTGTTCAAATAAGAGTCTCTTCAACAGACTTTAGTAGGCGTCTGTGGAAATTTGATATTCGGGTTTAATTATAAGATTTAAAACAAAAATATGTGACCGGTTAGAAGTTTTTCTGTTGAACGGTTTCGGGTGGTATAAAAGGGACCATTTTAGACAAAAAAAATCGATTTTTCTTGGGAAATGCGAAATGCACAGCGGGAGTTTGCTGGCTGCTATGGGTAATAAGTGACTTAAGTCCGACCGTGTGGACTATTGGGACTACTGGTAGAATTATTGATCATCTAATCTTGTATTATCCAATACTCCAATTGAAAGGCAGTCAAGCAGGGCATTTGTGTGAAGCACCAGGTTTTCTCCCTTCGTGACATGCATTAAGGGCACTAAGTGGTTACTGGTTAATGGTTTCTTGCATATTCTTAAGGGGGGTATGGGGTCTGACTTTGGTAAAAAATTGTTCCATTTACGAAAATGAGATAATGCAATGGCTTAATTGTGTAGAATGTAATCTACAAAATGCTTTTTATTCGATCGCAATCGGACATTCGGTTCCCGAGATATGGCTGATCAAAGTGAAGCAGTGTACGCAAAATTTGCCAAAAACGCATTGTCTCCTATACTTTATCATGTGAAAAATTTAAATGGGTTATATTTAAGATATTTTAAAAGATATTATTTATACGCCATTTAACGCATTTATTTTGGCTAAGTCGAAGTAAATAAATACTCATATTATTTTGTCCATAATTTAAAGTAATTAAATGTACTGGGTAAGTGATTTTTTATGTATTTTACTGTTTTCTCGCCCTGCGATATTTAAGAAAATTATTTTAAAAATTAATTACAGGACAATGGATGCACCGATTTCGATTATTCTTTCATTAATAATTATGATAATTCAGTATAAAATGAAATTTAAAAAAAAACATCCATATTTCACATCAAAAGCGCCCTTAATTTTGTCTAAATGTTTCAAGGCCTATAACTCGTTTCGTTAAAATACGCAAACAACCAAAACGAAAACGAACGTAACTAGAGAACGCTACATGCTATGCACATGAAATTTGGCACACATATTCAGCACATATAGGGCGAGTGAACCATGAAGCCCGATTTTCAAAATTGTGTTCCAAATTCAAATTACGCCATGAAATTATGTGATTGGTCTATTGCCGGTTGCCATGGCAACGGTATCAAAAATCCGGCTTCATGTTCACTGCGTATTTACCCCCTGCACATGCCACCCAAGTTTCGTCCCAGTAGCTTGTTTAGTTATTTAGTTACGTTCGTTCTAGTGTTTAGCCAATCAGAGGCCTTACGTGGTTACCATGGCAACCAGAGCAAAATTTGACATGAATTTTAAAACTTTGTGACATGGGCTACAATATGATGTGTAACATGTATATACCATTATTTAGGAAAATTAAGAAAAATCACTTCAAAGTTCACTGCTTCAGACCCCTTCATACCCATCCCTTAACTTCATTTTCCTAAAAGAAAGGACTTATGCTTAAAAAGTTATTTTTAGGACAAATGTGAAATGAATTTCAAAATCAACATTGGCAAGTGATGTGAGGGATACTACATACATAAACAGTTCTTGATATAGCGCAATATCCAAAAATTGATCAGAGCGCTTTACACAGAAAAAAAAGAAAAGCTAAGAACAGCAAAATTGAGCAAAACAAAACCAATAAATCAATACAAATGAGTTTTGAGATTTTTCTTAAAACTACTAACAGTGCTGGATGCTCTTATACTTGGTGGGATGTTATTCCAGAGATTTGGACCGCGTACACTGAAAGACCTATCACCAATCAATTTGTTGGTCCTTGGAACAACAAGGCGGGTTGTATCTAATGCCGAGCGTAGGCCCTCTCTAGGTGGAATGTAAAACTGAAAGCTCATTCAGCGACTTAAAATATGCAACAGAATTTTGAAAATGATACGCTTTTCAACAGGTAACCAATGGAGAGAGTCCAAAAGATCAGAAGTTCGGAAGCGACGAGGAACTTGGACCACAATGCGAGCAGCCCTGTTCTGTATGCGCTGGAGACGGGCAATATCATTCATCTTGCAGCCAGACAGAAGGGCATTACCATAGTCAAGTTTGGATAAAACAAGTGCTCGCATTGCATTAGCACAAGTTTCCTGGTCAATGTAACGGCGGATTCTGGATATATTCCACAAAGAAAAATTGAGTAAACGACATAAAGTGATTGTGTGTGTTGACATTGTCATTGATGAGTCAAAAGTGATGCCAAGATTCTTTATTTCTGGTGACGGTGCTATATCTGTGCTCCCAATGGTGATTGTGGTATCAAGGAAAGGAAAGTAATATCGATCAATGAGGTCAATGACAGCAGTAATTTACTTGCTACAGTAACACAGAGTTTGTGCTGCTTAAAATGTACACTGCTCCTCTATGTATGGTTCCAGAACCAGAGGTCAGGAAATGATGAACGAGTAGTGTTAAAAAGATCAAAAAAGATAAAAATATCAAAAATCCAGAGGACGCACTATTTTTCAAATGTGCCAGTATCTCTTTAACATTTGAGTGTATCATGGTAAAGAAAATGACCAAACAAAATTGTCGCTTTTAGGCCGGTGTGGCAGGAGATATGGTCCTCCGGGCTCATAGTCCGGGAACAATGGTGAACAATAGGCAATCGATTCAGTTGACTCTTCACGCAACATTTGTTTCACGTTTTATTCCGTTTGTCGTCTATGGAGCCCGGACTATGATACCTGCCGGACTATGATTACTTTCACACCGGCATAAAAATCATTGTTTAACCCCTATTTTCTAAATCGATCAATATTGTTGATTTTTATTTCACCACTAGTAGAAGTAGCTTTCATACACTTCCGGGTGAATGACCTTTAGCTTAATGACACCGGAAGAAGTGGTGTCATAGAGTTAGATCAAGTAAGTGAGGTGTGGATTATGTTATTAAGAAAATAAGAGGATATTTGGTTGGTATGGAGAGGGGTTTACTAGTAATTAACACCTTGTTAATGTATGCCTATAGTTTAACATTAATATTAATAAAATACAAGTAAATAAATGTAAAAATATCAAAATGAAAAGGAAAATTCACAGTGGCTATTGCATTTTAAGAAGTGTTAAATAAAATGAATTGCTAGAAAGTTAATTAAAATCATCTGTTTTTCAAACTTTCAGTAGATTGTCGGTAATTAACGCTTAGAATTAGGTTATGTGAGAAGGGAAGATTGGATTGGAGAATGTACAAAAGCAACATATTCATAAGCTAAGAAATCATTTCTAATCTTTGTACCCACTTGATATCACAAGCTACTATCAAGTTATTTTGTGATAAATTTTCCATCATGGCACAACCGCAACAAGCGGAGTTAGATATCAAAGAAGGCGTAGAAACCAGCCCTTTGCCCACGTTAAATTAGAAAAAAGATGAATGAAGCGTGTAGACAAGAACCAGCCAATACTTGGAGAGCTGGGCTTCATTATCCTACCCAAAATATCAACATAAGTTCCTGATGACAACAACGAAACGTCTTGAGTCTTGAGTCAAATCCTCCTGTAAACCAAAGCTTGTCTAAGGAGTCCTGTGCTGTGAGTATCGTGTCGAATGGTGCTAAAAATAAATACAAAGTGCGAGTAACTATTTTCATCATCATTATCTTCCTCTTCATCTTGTTGGAACAGTCCATCAAATTTTCGGGAGTTTCCATTACCTGACCCATCTGACACACTTGTTTTTCTGACACACTTATGAATTCGGAAACCCTTCACGGAATAAAGCAAAGGTTTATTTCGTTAAAGTGTGTCAGATGGGTCAGGTTACGGAAACTCCCCAAATTTTCTGTGTTTAAAATTAAAACATTACTATGTTCAGGGCTTTGTTTATGCTCATGCTTTTATTTACTTTTCCTTTAAAATCTTCCACAACCTCTATACGAGTATCGTCGTCCTATTTACTTTTCTTTCAAGATCTTCCACAACCTCTTCGCGAGTATCATCATCCTTCAAATGCAGATAAATTGACAAACAATAACCTCGTAGTTATTGCAAAAAAGCTTGCCTGATTGGCCTAAAGGGTCTTTCCGTTGGCTTTGTCTTTGGCTTTATCTCCATTCATATCCTCTTATCCTCATGGATGGGCCGTTTCGACCCATCCATGAGGAATTTTCTCACCAGTTATTTTCAACTTTCATAGTATGTTGAAAGGGAAAAAAGGTCCACTTGTGTAGGACTAACCCTGGTTTAAACCCAGGTCTTTGAGTCATTTGTAAAGGTATAGGGAAATATCTGCATCTGTTAATCAAATGAAGGTTTCCTTTAAAAAATAGCTGAAAGTTGCGAAACCTGACTTAATGTCGATTGTGTGGTTGCCCGGGGGGGCCACGCATGTGTAAATGTTTGGAAGCACGCGCGTGATTGGACTTTCAAAATGACCCTAAGCTAGGATTCCCAAACCTCTTCCAAAACCGAACCCTAAACCAAGGTTTTTACCCAAGCAAATATACCCTAAACGAGGATTCGGATAAATATATACCCAAAACAGGATTTGTACCCAAGCAAAGATACCTAAGCGCCGCCTAAGCGAGACTCTGATAATATATAGGGGTCTACTATAGGTCCTAACCCAAAAACAAGAATTTATAAGTGCTCAACACCCTAAATGAGGACTTGGTATGAAATATATTCCCTAAACTAAGGATTGCCATTGCAACTGGACCAAGGAATCTTTTAACTTTGACCATCTGGTACCAAAGTAGCTGATTTGGGTTCCAGGCAAAATTGCCCTCAACAACCATTGATACAGAAAACAGCACACCATGAGCCAAAAACACCGGGAACCATCTAAAAACCGGCTGTCAACCAATCCAGAGTGGTCACTTTTCTTTTAAAAATCATAATTTGACCATTTTTAAATTAAAAACGCAAAAAGCTAAAATTGAAGTCCAAGCAATGCTCATCAATCATATTGATTCACACAAAGAGCCCCGAAAACAAACGGGCAACCATCCAGAAATCGTCGGGAAACCATCCAAGGTCTTACTTCCATTTGTTGTTTCAACATTGACCTTTTGGACAAAAATTAACAAATTGGGTTTCGGGCAATGCTTAATTAACCATGAAATAGAAAGAAACCGAAAACACAGGAAACCACTCAAAAACATTCTAGGAACCATCCACAGTGGGTTCTACTTTTGTTTAAAAATCGTTATTTTGAATCGACATTTTTGAAATTGCAAACCAAAATAGCGATTTTGATCTAGGCACTGCTGCATCAACCTATTGAAACCCAAGAAGCCGAAACCACCAGGAACGCCCCACCCAGAAACCATCCAACAGTATCAATTTTTTGTTTGCAAATCATTATTTTGACCATTTATATGTTGGACCAAAATAGCCCAATTACGCACATCATTTCTTTAATTGAAGGATATTTTTAAAGGTTGATTTATAGTTGGAGCCTCATTTTTTTCTCTGTATTTAATCATTGTTTTATTACATTTATGTTTTTATCAGTATTTTCCTAATATTTATATGACCCGTTGAATTAATTAGTAACGCAATAGCCAATAATAAAATCCAAATCGGGAAAGTAACCCATTCGAACTGCTCAAACCAAACCCCGCTCATTGTGCCCCGCCTTTCTTCGGCCGTGGTCGGGTTCCGCAAATGGGAGTGACGATGGCCTGGGTATATCCAGGGATATATCGGCCAGGCGATAAAGATGGGCTTTATGATGATCTTTTGATAAATCAAATCGAGCTTTCCATTAAAAAACAAATTATTCTGGAGTTAGTGCTCGTAATTTTTTTTTCACTTTTGTACTATCTTTCGACAATTTTACTGCGCGATGTATTATCGACGGAACGCACTAACTCATCTGGTTAATACGTGTACTTCCGGGTATAAAATAGAACGCCATAACTGTGCAATGCCAACCTGTAAAGAGGTACAAAAAATTACGGGCGACAAAAATGGTTTGTAAATGTAAAACGCTGTAATTAGAGCAATAAAAGTAATGAATGTCACCGCTAGTTGGATCTTTTAACAGTACCCTAAAGCGAGGATGTCCTATTAAAAAAACAAAGCCCGTTCTTGTGCTAAATCAGCTATTTTGAGACCCCTAAACGCTGATCCGCGTTTTGCCTTCAAGCACCCTAAATCCGCGTTTTTCTTTCACGCGGGTGCTTACTAGTATTATTTCGAGTGGCCCCCCGGGTTGTTGGTTGTTTACAACCCTTTTTTAAAACTGAGAAATCAGACGAGCGGTATCTGTCCGCAGCTTTCCTGTGTACTACGTGGTAATGGTAACCTCCTATATGAACT
Organism: Ophioderma brevispina; assembly: GCA_023653785.1. NCBI lineage: Eukaryota > Metazoa > Echinodermata > Ophiuroidea > Amphilepidida > Ophiodermatidae > Ophioderma > Ophioderma brevispina. The sequence continues at coordinate 47,185 of JAMKCH010015134.1, read as the reverse complement.
TTTACCATTAAAGGGTTCAATTAATCAAAAGTGATAGCTTAAAGGGACCATAATGTCATTAAAACAAATTGCATATGAAAAGACCCTTTATTGAAATCACTTCCACTAAGTTTGAAAACTAATTTGGATGTTTACATTCTGTAAAAAACAGTGAAAACATGGAAGAGTTCCGGGGGTGGGGGGGGGGTGGCAGTTTGTGGGCAATTTCTGGCACAAGGATTGCTGCCATTACTGCCAGAATTTACCAACTTGGAAAAGCATGTTGTCATCAGCTACAGACCTTGCTATTGTATATGTGATGCTAATCCCTCTGAAAGCCTAAAGTACAATGCCTGAACACGGTCTGAATGCTTTGAATTGGTTGTCGCAAAAAAATGCAAGATACACTGTAAATTTGTCATGGATGTGAACACCTTGCTTTTTGTTTCCAGAATTGCACAAACACTGCCAATTCTCCCTCGAACTCTTCCGGTTTTATGTTTTTGTACGAATGTAAAAATCAAATTGATTTCTCAAACTCGTGGAAGTATTTCAGTAAGGGTCCTTTTAATTAGGTTCAATTTTTTTCCATGGCATTATGTCCCTTAAATCAAATTTTTTGCGTTTACAAAAAGGGAATCAGTGAAATTAACATTGTCTAAATCCCAAATAGTACGTTCAGGCCGGACAAGTTTTGGGCCCAAGGGGTAGTGGAGAGTAGAAAAAATTTCATGCTACCACATGTTAGGTACATATGTGGGGTCATTGACTGGGTGGATGTAAAATCAGAAAGTGAGTTGCAATTTTTTTTTTATGGCCAAAAAAGGTCCAAAATTGACCCAAAATTAGGTAAAAATCATAGAATGGTGATTCCAACGTCATATTAATGTAATAGTATTAATTTTTCCCCACTATAGAGCATGTAGATCAAGAAGAATTGAATGGGAATCGGGGGTTTTTTTGGCCCCAGAAAGGCCAAAAGGGGTCAAAATTGACCCAATATAGGTAAAAAAAATCGTAGAATGGTTTAGAATGGTGATTCCAACACTTCATTCAAATTAATGTCCTAGTATTTAATTGTCCCCCACATATAGCTGTATTCAAGAAGAATTTGATGTTGGGCATCTGGGTTATTTTGACCCACAGAAGGACCAAAAGGGGTCAAATTCGGATCCAAATAAGGTAAAAATCGTAGAAGTAGAATGGTTATTCCAACTTCATATTAATGTAATAGTATTTAATTTTCCCCACTATTTAGCTGTAGTTCAAAGAATTTGAATGTGGAATTTAACTTTTTAAAAAAAAAAAAAAAAAAAAAAAAAAAAAAAAAAAAAAAAAAAAATCAAGGTATTAAAAATCATAAGAATGGTGATGATTCCAACTTCATATAATGTTAATATTATTGATTTGCACCCATCTAGCTGTAGATTCAAGAAGAATTTGAATGTTGGAATCTTTCTGGGGTCAAAATTACCCAAATGAAGTTAAAAATCATAATGGTGATGTATTATACCACAGGCCTCCCTCACCAACTTTTTTCACAGTCTGGCCGATCAAACACATATTGTTTTTACTTGGCCTTAAATAGCTTCGTCCCCGGGATCAACAGATTTTACAGGAAGTGATCCAGAATATAATATTAGTGTTCTGTGGAAAAGGTTACTATTTGTCTCATTTACTATGAACTTAAAAAATATTGAACTTAGATATTAATAGATATAACTTAGATAGCATTTATTATTTATACAGTATTCTTAGGCGGCTTCATAAATCACGTTTTGCCCTCTATCAAAAATGGTGATTGAAAATGATATGGGCAATTAGTAGTATGTAAGAAAGTTGAAGACATTGGTCAACAAAAGAAGGATACTCTTTAAATAGGTATGAGAGTTCAATATAGTGCTCCGATATTTTGTTAACTTAATTTTTCAACCTTTTAGCCTTCTGTTGGTGGTGGTTGTTGACTTTAAAAAAAAATAAGAAAAATACAAACGGTGGCGGGTCCAAAATATGAGCGGGCGGGGACGATCCACTTGGTTTGTTTTTTTACCTTGGCCTTAGAGAGGGGTCTTTAATCATTTGACTCCAGAATGAGCCCTACAATGGGGCAATTATACTGTGGAAGTTAATCTTGAGAAGCAACTGGAATAGAAAAATGGTTTGACAACTTTTTGTCAGCTGGCAACACATAGTTTGCATCAATGACGAAAAATTGCCATGTTGGCCAAAGGTGGACAATATTCATCATCATCATCATCAATATCTTTTGGACTTTGTCGAAACTCCGTGGTCGCGTACCGTTTACGTCTTGCAAAAACGTATTTATCATGTATTGTGCTCCACTGTCAAAGTAACGCTGGTACTCGCTGCATTGCATCAGCGTAGGTTAGTGTCTGCACCTCTACTTGGACATAGGAAGACTCCACAGCATTAAAGGTCTCTGATATAATCTGGTCTTTGACTTGAAAGCAATGCGCTCTATTCTGTGCCACAATGTGGTAATTAGGACGGTATTCACCATGATCGATATTCGGTAGGATGTTTCCAGGAGATATTTCAACTGGCATGAGTTGCCTGGTATAAGTGCCACTTAAAAAGTCCTGCAGCTTCCCCTTCATTATCACGTTCTGCACCATACAGTAAGAGTTTTCCACAGGCCCTGTAGGAAGGCAATCTTAGTTGCTCTGGAGACAACAGACTTTCAATCTGTAACCTTCCATAATAGTAACAGGTGTGATAATTTCGGGCAGAGAAATAAACCTTAAGATCAGATTAACAACATTTAGGATAGCTCTCTTTCATCTTACCGACCAACTGTTCTTCCTACTGGATGTTTTACCTAGTTTCAGGAAAAAACAAGGACTGAATTTGTGCATATTGGGTTTAAGTGTGACCAATTTGGGTTGGACCATTTTGATCCCTTTTCAAAGTTTTCATTGCGCAATGTCAGTAAAAGGCACACTAAATTCGGAGAGGGGATTTTTTTCAAAAAGGTGCGACTTCGGCCAAAAATTACATTGGCCAAATTTGGCCCCCAAAATTACAAAGGGAGCCAAATTGGCAAAAGTGCTTTTTACCTAAATGATTATGAAATTCCTGCCTAATATGAAAAACATATGCATTACCCAACAATTTTCCTTGTTTACCATTTTAAGTCATTTTTAAAACATTTTGGTCATCTATTCTGAGGTTTGCCATTCACATTCTTCAATCTACAGCTATGGGCAATAAACCTATATACTATTCACCTTAAACTTAAGATGGCCCGAATAAATACATACCTTTTATGTTTTTTACCAATTTGTGTCAATTTTGACCCTTGTTGGCCCCAGATTCCCACATTCACATTCTTCTTGAATCCACACTATGTAGTTGGGGTTTTTACCTAATTTTGGGTCAATTTGTTAACCCCTTTTTACCCTTCGGGGGTCAAATACATAACCCCCAATTCCACATTCAATTCTCAATCTATCTACAGCTATATTATATAGTGGGCAATGAAATGTTACATGTCAAATTAAGATGGAATAAATACAACACACATTCTATGATTTTTACCATACTGGGGTCAACTTGACCCCCGTTTTGGTCTTTCTGGGGTCAAAAAACCCCAGATTCCAACATTCAAATTCTCTGAATCTACAGCACTATAGTGGGGCAAATTAAAACGATTACATTATATGAAGTTGAATCACCATTCTAGGTTTTTAACTTTTTGGGTCAATTTTGACCTTTTTTGGCCCATAAAAAAATAATGCACCAATTCTGTTCTACTTCCACCCAGGCGATGATCACCATATGTCATAACCAACGGTACCATTGGCTTTTTCTACTCGACCACCTACCCTAATCGAAAAATAGAGCTCTTTTTCAAGTGGCGGACGTACTAAAAGGTTTTATATCTGTCGAAAAAAAGAAGACCGCCTTATGGTTTCGTGGGTGGGTGGGCCGTCAAAGTCAGAGGCAGAGAAATATGTAATACCCCCGCCAAGTTTAGTAGGGGTTATAGAATATTACGTTGGATATACTAGGGTTAAATCATAAAATCGTTACATTCTGAAAACAAAATAAAGTAGTCTATCTTTTCCTTTTCGAAAAAAAACAAAACACACAACATTAGTTTGCAGACATGATCAAAACTAGTCATCTTTTATTATACTTTCTTTGTTTTATTCCTAACGTTCCCAATGGAAAAGGAATACCACCTCGACGATCAACGCATGTCTTGTTTAAATCTAGGGCATCCCCACATTAAAACAAGGTAGGGGGCCGTTCCCTGATATTTGAAGAGGGGCAAACAAATGGCATTAGGCCGAAAAGGGATATAACTGCAGTCGGGGAAAGGAACTCGTACCTGTTTATGTCCACAACTGTTTTGGGGTGTGAATTGTATCTTCCGCTGGTGAAACGAAACATTCCTTCCTACATATTAACATGTGAAGCATGCCTTTTTAATTAATAATACGTACAGTGAGCTTCAGAACTATCACGAATGGGCGCGGTCAATAAGGTGGCATTGTTATTGGTCTATCAAACAAACTTGTTCTTTAAGGGTTGCTAAACAGGGATCGCATAAAATCAAGTTGTTTAAGTTAAGGATACAACTAACCGACGTTCTTGCTACAAAACAACTGTATCTTATTTGATTTTTGTTGATCCTGGAAGCCCAAGTTCAATCGCAAATCCAAGCTGAGGATTGTTACGTCTTCGTTGCTGCTTTATACCATAATAACCATCGGAGTAAAGGCGGGTGGTGATAATAAGTCTAATCTTAATAGTCACATGTTTTGCGTATGTAACACACTCTTCTCATTATATTTGATTTTTCCCATTGTGTTCAACGATTAACGAGAAACGACTACGATTTATTTGTTGATATAAGGGAGAATACAATACAGAAAACTACCAAAACGCCTCTAGAACGGTCCCGCTGGTAAATGAGATATAGTCAAGGCCTGGAGCCAGCATCCGCGTCCATAGAGAAGCTGAAGAAAGCCGTGAAAACAATGTTAGTGAAGAGTCATTGAATCGATCCAGTTGTTTAAAACTAACATTAGTTTCACGCTTTATTCCTCTGTCGTCTACGGAGCCCATAGTTTCTAAATAGATCAATATTGTGGAATTTTTGTGTTTGATTCCTGTGCTCATCATCATCATTATTATCCTCAACAACAACATCCTCCTCCTCCGTAGGTGGTTAGGGGAAATTGGCTTATGTTATTCAGTCACTTGGGCGTTAAGGCTAAATTTCGTTTCCCCCTAACGCCTTTCTTTGTATTGCGCTTTATTCCGAGAGATTTTGTATGACGGACTGTCTCTAAGTGGATTTCGCTATAGACACCCTGTAGTACCCGAAGTACAACTCATTATAAGTTTATGAATAAATGTAATTTTCTCCCTAAAATGAGTTTTCATTAATAACCAGATGAGACCCGAGGAGTGAGCGCTAAGCCTAGGGTGCACAAGACTGTAATTACTCAATGCACGTCATAGAGATAGATAAATAAAGGGCTACAGAACCGACGGCCATCGGTTGTTTGGTTGGTTAATTGGTTTGTTGGTTGTTTGATTGATTGGAATTGAAGTCCCGCCTATTTATTCAAGGGGCGCACCACAAAAACGGTTGAGTCGACGAGCTCACTGGCGCGGAGGACGGTAGCTATCTACGGGTAAATTGTACCGCCCAAGCAAGCCCTTTACATAAAACTTCACAGCATGAAAATGCACTTTCTCGTTGATTTCACCAGGCGACACTCAGTTACAAAATGATTCTTATACATCCAGGAATATCGTCCGGCATGTGCAAACATGTGCAAACAATTTGCCACTAAGACACATGCATCTGGAAGGTTTTCCACCTGGTTCCCTGCCTCCGACTATAGATCGTCAATTGTCCTTCGCAACCCCCCTAAAGTCAAACGGTACAAGTGCAAAACCAAAAGGTATAAGACCAGCCCAATTCCGTTCATGGCTGATCTTCTTAACCAAAAGTAATTTTTAACTAGCACAGTCCTTTTCTCTCTTGCCATATTTAGGTGTGTTCATGTACGTTGTAATCATAATAAGGTTATAATGATAGCGATTTGCTGTGCAATCTTGAGGGTGTGAATTAAGATGTCAGGGTGTGATGGTGTGTGTGAGTGTGTCTGTGTGTTTGTGAGCGCAGGTGTGTATATAATTATGACATTGTGTGTTTGTGTTAGTGGGCGACATATTTGCATGTGAATGTTATGGTAAGTGTTTGTGAGTGTGTGGGGGTGTGGGTGTTTGTGTGTTATGGGTGTGTTTTGGGTGTGTTTGTTTCCCTATTTGTCGTTGTATGCGATATTTTAAAGGTGCAATGTTTTGTTATACTGATGAGTGATGATTTTTTTTAAAATTTATATATGGTCTTATAATTGTATTTAAATGTTTAAGCTTTTTATTGTAAAATCATACGCAATTCAGCTGTTTGCTGCTATGTATGCTTTGTTTTAATAAACCTGAAATATAATATAATATATGTGGTTCGTTTAGAAAGATTACCGTCGCTAAGATGAGCTAGGATTTTTTTTAGACATATTTTCAATATGGCTTCCAAAATAGCGTGGGCTATAGTATGTTCGTAGTTGCATTATGGGCATTTCTGGAGCGAACAACATGCGAATGATACGATAAGCTGTGTTCACACAGCCAGTGGGAGGGCACAGAAAATCTGTTGCATGGATTACGATTGTTCATTCATTCATTACGCATGCATTAATGGGTAAGAGCTCGCTTATCATTATTATTATTATTATCATGTTATTATTATTATTATTATTATTATTATTACTGTTATCGTGTTATTTTGTCAGAGGACATCATTATTGTCGCAGATATCCAGGCGCCAAAAATTATGACAGGCCCGATTGATACATTCCATCTAGAACAAATTCAATTACAAAATGTTGTACAACCGATTGCAGTAGATTATGACCCAGTTGATCAGAAGCTGTACTGGACAGATTGGAAAGCCATCAAGAGAGCTTTTCTGAATGGCACTGAACAAGAGCTGCTGCTGTACATAGATAGTTCGACAAGTAAGTAACAATAATTCCATATATTATATTCAGAGAATAAAGGTATGATTTGGGGAACCGGTAGCCTCTTTGCGACGAATTGAAAACCAAGGCGATACCATTATTTGAAGTGGAAGAACAAGGCCGGAGGCCGAGTTCTTCCACGCAAAAATCATGGTGTCACCATACATCAAAATCATGTCGAGTTTGCTCATTTTGAGAAAAACAAAAAAAAATCATGTCGAAGTTTTGAACTCGGCATGATTTTTTTTCTGGACATGAGGAAACTGGACATGATTTATGTCAAACTCACCATATAGAGAGCAAAACTCGATGTATAGAGGGCAAACTGGAACAATAGCGCTGTAAACTCGACATATAACGCTGCACACTCCGACATATGGCGAGGAAAATCGATACACAGCGCGTGAAACTCGACATGATTTGATACGTGGAGCGTGCCATAGCCTTCAATAGAAACAGCTGAGATGCGGAAAAAGCCGGGTCCATAGCGGGTAAGCAAAAGCCGAGTTTTGCCGTGTCGGCAGTAGAAACACGCTCATAATCTTACCTGAATTTGATACCCCTAGCGGGACTAGAACTTGATTATTGTGAATTTGTTACCCCTAGCGGTAGGTCCCGCATTTGCAGCTAGTCCCTCTTTTTTTGGAACGAGCATGGGTACCCGACCAAATCCAAGAACCCCCCGGGAGGAAATACACACTATGAAAGCGTCCACATGTGTGAAGGTGTATGACGCTACGGTGCCGTCCGGATGACATAACACATATACATATCCATATGCACTAGCGCGAATTTCAAATAGCGCATGGTCAGACAAAATCTTTCATCTTATGGTTAGTATATTCCGTTTTCCATGACACCACTTGATATGCGTTCAAACTCATATTTTTATATCGTATTTATATAAATTATTCTTAGTACAGGTTTCCTTTAAGTGAAACATCAAAGGAGCCGCGTTCCCCGTATTTCCCATATTATGCCAATGACTGTACTATACGCCCCTACTAGCATAATACAGAAAAATAACGGGTCTTCTCGTTATTACGAAGGTTCATTGTTCCGAAGGTTACTTTTTTTCCGACCACGCGTTTTTAGCATTCGCTTTTCCGAATCCTTAAAAAGGTTCGTATTCCGAAAAATAGGGTTCGCTATTCCGAATCTTAAAAAGGGTTCGCTATTCCGAATCTTAAAAAGGGTTCGCTATTCCGAATCTTAAAAAGGGTTCGCTATTACGAATCTCAAAAGAGGTTCGTTATTTCGAATATTGAAAAGGGTTCGGTTATTCGAATATTGAAAAGGGTTCGGTATTCCGAAACCAAATACCGTGTTCGTTATTCCGAATTAAAAAAAAAAAAAAAAATTCGCTATTCCGAATTTTGTTTTTCACATTATTGCAATGATTAGATTCTTTGTTCCTTAAAACATATGTCTTGACACTTTTATTTGTATTTCCAACTTAACTGGATGCAAAGTTATGATTAGAATGGAACATGGCGGCCATGATCTAATGTTATCTATCATGCCTACCAAAAAATATATTACGCGCACATAACATGTGCCGAATTCGATTGGTGTCATCATCACCAAAACAGAAGAGATTTTTTTTGTTTTTGCAAAATGTGAAAATAAAAAATCTACTAATTTAATAATAAGTGGTGTAATTTTCATGCCTAATCGGCTTCAAAGCAATTCATCATATTCATTGCTCTAATGTAAAAACCACATTCGGAATAGCGAACCCTTTTTAAGATTCGGAATAGCGAACCCTTTTTAAGATTCGGAATAGCGAACCCTTTTTAGTATTCGGAATAACGAACCTTTTTTGAGATTCGGAATTGCGAACCCTTTTTAGTATTCGGAATAGCGAACCCTTCTTAAGCTTCGAATAGCGAACCCTTTTTAAGATTCGGAATATCGAACCTTCGGAACAACGAACCTTCGGAATAACGAACCTTCGGAATATCGAGATACCCGAAAAATCGGCTTGTGCCGAATACTCACGACGCGTCACGGCGCGTCATGGCGCATCACGTAAATCTTTGGTTAGGGAGAATTCGATTCGTGATCCCCGTGTTGGAGAAACATGAGTTCCAGGGGATTATGCACAAATCGAATGTAACCCCGACCCGTAACCTGGTACAAAGCCGTTAATCACGGGTCCCGGGGGTAAGGGATACAATTGATATGCGCATCAAGATTGATACTACTACACTTTCTAGTAAATCGGTGGGGGGGGGGGGGCGATAGTAACAAGCACAATTAAATGCAAGTCATTTCGTGAGGTGGCCCTATTTCATAGTGAACGACAAAAAATGCCGTTTGAGCCAATCCAGCGGCGCCGTCGGAGATCTCCTATGCTATTACAAATCTCTCATACACACAAAAATTTTGACGTTTACGGTCGACAGGTGTAATAGTGTACTAAACATCCACTATCACCATGTAGAATCTTACACGTTTTTAAGAACCCCTAGGCCATTGATACTATGCCCTGTTTTATGTCTTATGTCCTGTTTGCTCATGTTTTTAGCACCAGAAGGCATTACCCTAGACATCCATAACAGACACATGTACTGGACGGATGATGGCAATAATAGAATTGGAAAGGCAAATTTAAATGGAAGTCAACAAATTGTTCTCATACAAAATCTTGACACACCTAGGGGCATCGCTGTTGACTCTGCTAGAGGGTAGGTACACTGTTAGATAAAAATAACGTCTTAAAAAACGGTAGAATACCGGAATCCCAGCTGCCAGTATTCTACCGTCAACATATCACTGCATATGGTGCATCGTAAAAAGTAAATACTGTATTTAAGAGATTCTTGGGTATTTTAATGACTTTAGCACAAAATAATCTTCATACAAACATCGATAAAACATCAAAACTTCTCTTCAATCATAACGGCAAATTCATCTTTACGGTTGTTGTTATTTAACGGTAGAATACCGGGAGCAAGATTCCGGTATTTTACCGTTACAGAAAAACACCATAATTTTTTTTAACAGTGTACCGTGTATATCAATACTCTATTTCAATAATACTAAGATACAGATTACCTCTGAGCCTAAGGCTTTAAATAAATAGTGAAAAGGGGCATTAGATTTCAACTAACCAGGGCCGGAATAATAACATTTGCAATTATAGCTAAAATTTATCATTGGGATGTATAGTTCATGAAAATACGTGATAACAAAAATAAAAGTTATGGCAATTTGCATAAACCAACATTTTCCAAAATGGCCGCCATTTTAAAGGTAATAGCACTACTATGGCAACTTAGTGTCAGAATGTATGTTGTCTGGGTCAAGAGGTTGAATATATAATTGCCAGAATTGTCTGAGTCATGAAAATATACACGGCTATTTTTCAAGATGGCCAATATCTCGTCAAAGAAAATCATATATTTCTTATTATATAACCTAAGAAGGTTATTTTGGCGTCGAAATGAGTGTTTTCTGGGTCAAGGAGTTGAACACAACTATTCTACGAACCGTAGGATGAATATAAAAGTGATGTTTGTTTTGTATTTGTCACTGTTTCCCGAGATAGTCCAATACCTAAGAGTGTTAAGTTACTGCATTGTAAGGCTTAATGTGGCAAATTGATAAAATATATAAACCCAGATGCTTAATAATTAATACCAACACAGAATCATTATGGCCCCTATAACGAAAACCCCAAAACATTGACTACCAACAGGTGTGCACGTGACCTTAACCATTTAATTGTTCGAAATCAGGGCCATTTTACTCTTGACATAGCTGAATGAAACAAATAATAGTTTCTATTAAAGTAATTCAGGCCCAAATATTAAAATTCCCATGCAATTCCATATATATATATGTTTTGGGTGAATACATATAGGGTAGTCAAGGTGTCACATTTTGGGTGTCACATTGGTAACATGACTCACGACTCATTTGACAGTTTTGAGAATATTGCTATTGAAATCCTTGACCTAAAAAACATATACTTTGTCACCAAAATCGTCATCCTAGGTGCTGTATAGCATGATGTATAAAGGTTTTGCCTTTTATATGTTGACCATCTAAGAAAATAGTGACGTATGAAAACTTTCCTTACTTATATAATCATCTGGCAGGTTTGTAAATAGTTTTATTGAACTCCTTGACCCAGAAAATCTTTAATTTGAGACCGTAATCATCTTCATAGGCTATGTAATAAGAAATGTAAGGTTTGTGTCAATAAAATGTCAGCCATCTTGGAAAGTGTCGGCACATGCAAAATTTAATAGTTTTGGGAATAGTTTTATTGAACTCCTTGAACGAGAAAAAAATATTTTTAAAACCAAAATTGTATTCTTAAGTGTTTTTGGCTTTAAGATGGCTTCTATTTTTTTAAAAATAGCATCGTATGCAAATTGCCACCACTTTTAATATTGTCATCACCTGTTTTCATGAACTCCACATCATTACGGTCAATTTTAGCTATGATGACGAATGTTATTATTCCGGACCCGGTATCACTCCTCTAAACTGGATGGTGCTGCAGCACTAAAATTATTTTAGTTTTTTATAATGTTCTTTGTGACTTGATCTAGATAAGCATTAGTATTATGGAAAATTTATATCAAGAATTTTTTTTAAAACAAAGAACATTATTTTCATCCCTTTTTTTCACATCCAGGATGCTATAATTACTTGTTTGACGGGCTATCTATAACAAACGGTGTAAAGAACAGCCTGTCGTTCAAAACCTCGATAACTTTGCATGAAACAGCCTTCATAGATATTCGTATATCAGTATATCCTTTGCTATACTAAATGGAATAAAGCGCAATTAAAGGATGAACGTTGAGGGAAATAAAAATCCTCAATTAATGCATGTGGAAGAACAATTTTCCCCTTACGTCGCAACAACAACAACAACAACAACAACAACTACTACTACTATTACTACTAGTAGAGTAGTAGTAGTAGTAGTACTACTACTACTACTACTACTAATAATAATAATAATAATAATTATAATAACAATAAATAATAACAATAATAACAATAACGCAAAATTGCGTAGCGAAAAAAAAAACGTCTGGTAAACAAAACTATTGACTGACCTTTACGTCATATATCATGTTGTTCAATACGTGGATCCTGGGTTTCCTACCGAAAATCATTTTTTACCGAAATTCCTATCCCACAATGCACCAACGATGTACGAGTAGATAAAATAAATAGCGCATATATATTCTATGGGGTTTTGTGTCATACGGTCATTTTTCTGCCATAACTGTGCGAAAACCGTTTGCTGTACATAAATTTTACCAGTACCGAGTACTCTTTGATTGCCTTGTAATTTTTGCGCCACAACATGTGCGCGTAGTTTAAAGGAGGCGCACTACACCGCGAGCGTGCATGGAGTTATGCATACTACTCGTAATGTTGACGTTTGCATTGTGGGATAGGAATTTCGGTAAAAAAATTCCGCGTAGGAAACCAGGATCCAGTATGATGCCGCAAAACCGAGTTTTAGGCAAGTTTTTGTAGTACTTTGAAACACCAAACACTCCAATGGTGCCAAGTGTGGATTAAGGTTTTTTTGGTTTGTTTTAGATTTTTTTAGCTAAGCCGGTTAGTTATTAACGTAATAGTAATAGATGTGTTTTGGTTCGCTTTAACCTGCCTACCTAAACCATATTACATAATTTGGCATCGTAGTAACACATATATTATACCGATTTTAACTCAAATGAAGGCCTTCATAAGATTGTTGCTGTTGTTCTTGTATATGCGTTTGATTTGTTTTTGTTTCGGGTGTTGTCTTTTAAAGCAACTTGAAAATGAAGTTTAAATGCTGAGTAATTAGAGACATTTTGCCTAGTTGATTAGTTTCGTGGCAATTGATGGTATAATATAAAATGTACATTGTGATTATGGTTGATTCTTTTAAGATACTATATTGGGACGGATTGGGGAAGACGTCTCAGATCGGAAAAGCCAATGTAAATGGAGGGGAACAAGTTTCTATTGTTACTGAAAACATTTAGCCAAAAAAATGGTTTAGATATGGACATTACAGAGTGTACAAATTTCCCCGTAGTAATGGAACTGAGAGTGTCCCGTTAGGAGGGGGGAGGTCTAAGCTTACCATGTCAATATACACGGAATAAACCGTGACTTGTAGACGGGCCATTTGGGTACAGTCCTGAAACAAAATGATGCAAAGACTCAATGGTGAACACGATAGACAGATGGGTGGTAGGACATTCAGTAACACGGGCTCTATTTTATGACACCGACAAAAAGTCGTTCTTTCGTAATACTTAAATAAATACATTAAGGAATATAAAGCGCAAACAAATCATGAATACGCCGCTATGAGACGAGTCAAAGATGTGGTCCGAGAGACAAAGTTGCGGTTGATATCTATTGCACATACCTGAATAATCGATTCAGTGCATGTGCCGATAGAGATATGGACAGGGTCATGAATTAGAGTAGGGTCTTACAAGTACACCTACATTGATACTGCACGTATATTTATTTCAGCACATACCTTATAGACTCGTCTAAAAGGTCACGGTTTCATTCGTACATGCTGCTATGGTAGCTGTGACACTTCTCATGGGGGCACCCAGTTTCTTTACACCGGTCGGATTGCCTGGGTTCATCTATAGGCGCTGTCCCGTAACTCCAAAGGTCGTGAGCTCCGATTCCTCTTCTAGGCACAACATTGTAATTTTATATGATATAATTATATAGAGTGAGCTAGAGTGAGCAATTCGCCGCAAAAAGTGCCCCTAATGGGATCCGTTACCCCAGCAATCGGTCCAAACAAATACAAGTTATAGCGCGAGGAATTCAAACTTTCATGTGTAGCATGTATCTTGTGCCTGATGATTTGTTGGAACGTATTGCCATGATGGATGGGGCAACAATCATATGTCTCTGGCACTTCTATACGCGAGATTGTACCCCAAAACATCAGAGTCTCAGCGATTTGCAATGGAAAAATAGTGAATAAATCAAACGATGTTGTCCTGGGAAAACAAGTTGGGGACGGAATAAAATAAGGCCTGGAATATACGCTTTAGATATTGCAGGACGGCGATCGGGTAAAATCACTAGGAGGGCAGAATCATCATAGGACGGAGGCGAAACATATGAATTAACTCATAAAGCGTTAAAAATTTGTACGCATTTATGCTTAAACCCCGTTTTCATGATTTTATAATGGTCAATTGATTGGAAATTTGAACCCTTCTCTCCCAATCTGGTCCATTAAAGTGAAGTTGATTCACAGTCGTGACCACCTTCCTTAGGGTTTCGAAAAATAAACGGAACCCTTGACGTTTCTTTTAAAAAACCTGAAATTATGGCTGATTGATATCTGCGAGGAAAGACGATTCCACAGCCTGCCCGTGGTTTCCTGAAATTAAAATACTCTACCCCATTTGGTTTGCTACGCCAAACACAGATTGTAAATACGTTATTTGAACTCATGGCCCGTGTAGCATAACTGTGGGAATTCAACTAATATTTACTCTAGGTGTCGTTTTGAGACTGATTTTGAAGCTTGAAACTAAATATTCTCTTGGCCGTTCCTTTTTCAGGACAACGATCTATGTGCGATGCAGGACTTAACACGATCGAATCTGTAGATCTCAGTGGAGGAGATAGGCGGTGTCGTTTGGTCTTCCCCTCCGAGAGCTTCCTTCCATTAACATTGCTTTATAAACAACGACATCTATTGGTCCGATTGGGTGACGTCCTATACTGTATAACAACTATATTTACCCACCAGAACGAACACGAACTTCGGTCTAGTGGACGTGGACCAACACTATTCCGTTACTCCTGGAGGATTACATTACATATCACAGGAAGTTACCACAGCCAACCAATAGCCACGGGTAGCACAACAACGATCTTCGCATGGCATTGATTTTAAACACAAAAGATCCGTCAAAGGTTTATACCCTGTTTTTTATGCCACTATTTTTCTCGTTGCAAAAACCATATTCCGTGTACCAGGGGTGAAAAATGAAGGCCGATTTCCGTAAATGACAGAACGGAAAATCAGTAAATATATATTCTTGAAGTTACCGATAATTTTGAACAGGGGATTACCCACACCAAACAATTCGTACACGTGATGATAGGGGATGTCTAATTTGTTAAAGGGGCAGCCACAAAATTACTTATGATATATATTTCTTTAATTAGCACTAAAATGATTAAATCTTGCCAAAAATGAAGCACGCGGCAATTGATTTGTATCATAAAAGTTTATTTTAAGTGGAGAGAAATATGATTGGACAAATCGTGCATTGATTATTTGTATTGTACGGTGTGTGTATGTAAATGGCGATCATCTGGCAGTTACCTGTTTTTTTCCATTTTCCCTATCCGGTGCATCACAGTGCATTCAAATAGCTATGACCTGCGTGCGTACGCTGTGCTTAACGCATAGGAAATGAGAAAACTCACCGTCGTTGCGAGAAAAGCGCTCAAGGGATTTTCTTCGAAGAAGCTCTAATTGTAGTAGAAGAGATTTTCGAATGTATTATCATCAAAACATAGTGAATTTTGTTATGACAGAACATTCAGAAAAATCAGAAAATGCGTTAATTTATAAAGAGTGGTATTTTGTAGCGGTTAAATGCTCACCCTATGGAAAAAATCACCATTGATTGCTTGGCAGATTCATAAGGGCGCCATGGACAAACCGTTAGACCTATTACTCTTCGTAGAAGCTGACACCAAGATAATCATTTCTCTACATGGTGATTGTGCTAATTTGGTGACATACGGTACTGAAAAGATCGAAAAGACCCTCCATTTCTATCCAGGCTTCCAACATGTGTAACAACAGGACGAGCGAAAAGTTCAGGCACACAGAGTAGATGCTGGCGTAACTAGCGCAATCCCAGTAGCATATGGTAAGGTCAGGTGAGTTGCGCCCCATGGGCACCTGGTGAAGTGGGAATCATTTTACATACGATCAAACTTATTGAATGGATCATTGTCCACAATGGTTTGGTTGGGAGAAAAAGGTGCTGTCGGGACCGGTGACAGGGTCGAAACTACACGGCACGAGCGGGAGGTTCAGGCTGAGGAAAAGGTGACTCGCGCGAGGTGGAGTGTTCATTCTTATTGCGGGAGGCGTTACCTGTGTACAGTAGTTCGTTGCAACATACTGCATTGAATGTTCATTGGGAACCGTTTGTATTTCAGATTTTTTGGTGTAAAAAAAAAAAATGTGTGCCGACCTGCTGTCTAACGCGGGCAGAGACATGACAATCTCCTCCTCATTCAACCATACTTTGGCGATGTTTTTCTTTTAAAAGTGTGAATCACTCTATTAAAAGAGAGGGAATGAGGAGGATGAAGGGGGAGGCGGAAGAGGGCGGGGAAAGGCGAAGCACACCAACTACAGGGAAAGGGCGCAAAAGCAGGGCGACAAAGCGGGGTACAGAAAAAGGCGACAAGCGCCCACTCATATTCATTTATAAAAAAAAATGACTATGTAAAATATGTATTTAAAAATAACCAGGTTACGCATTCTGATTTCAATTTAGAGTATAGTGGTAACGCACGGTTTAAGCCCAAAGTTTGAAGTGAAATTCGACAGGAATAAACAATGATGGTTTCACAGTGTTTTCTATTGAGTATATTTTGAAAACAGAAATTCTATACCTTCAGTTCAAGACAGATTTCCAATCAAAGCTTTAGCTTTGCATGGTTTTGTAATATTTATGCCTCTCTACGATGGGAGACGAGGACATTTAAATTAATCATAATATTTTGGTCTGAAATCCAGAGCAAAAAAAATAGAAGTTGTGTTTGCGCACGCACTTTAACACAGCAGGCTAGTAAAAAGAAAAAAAAATGCACGTTTTTTAGTTTTTGAAACCAAAATTTTGATTTTTGCTCAAAAGATTTCTAAACCTTAGCCAAATAGGTGTAGGGCCAAGACGTTTGCATTAATTCCTTTAATTTAAAAGAATTAAAAAAAAAAAAAAAAAAAAAAAAAAAAAGAAAGAAAGCGCCCCCAATTTGTGTCAAACCGTGTGGTTTTTCATTAATTGGATTGATTACCAATGTATTGACTACACCTGAAGTGAAAAAAATAAGCCAAATACGCCGTTCCTTTATGTAATAAGATGATGTGCTTTAGTATTTTCTGTCGTGCACGACAGAAATTCAAAGCATGGTTTTCAATAGGGACGAATACGATAGCAGGCAAGTTCAAAACAATGTTTGCGGTTTTCCTTTGTATTTGTTTATCCAACCTTCGAAACGTTCTCGGTAGGTGGTTTACAACAACCGATCTAGTGCAATTTGAGAAAAATTGGTATTCAAAAATCTCCTCCTGTCACTTTAAATCCGGTTTACTGCATTATCCGCAGAGCTAGCAGTTTATTTAAATGTATGTGGCTAACCGCACAAATTATTCTCCATGACCCTGGTTTGTTGGGCTCTTTTAAGAGAACCTTAAAAGTAGAACCATAAAAGGTTCCACTTGTACCCCATGTTTGAGTTATACCACCAAGTTTCACAAAACATTAATAAAAATAGTTCACTCTAGTTTACAATTTCCAGCGCAGCGCGCTCACCCACATTTTTGAGTGACCATATTCGTGAGGCTTTTTCCAACACTAAAGCTTAAAATTTATTTTTTGCGACATCCCTGAATGAAACGCGAATTCTACTTATTTTACGTCAATTGGTATGAATTTTACACGGATTGACCACCAATCGCATTGGTATTATCAATAATACGCACTGGTGTAAACTAAGGTGTATCAAATGCCCCTCGTTTCAATCAGTTATCTTGTTCCTAGCCTTAAAGGGACATATTGGCATGAAAAAAATTGACATTATGAAAAGGACCCTTACTGGAATCACTTCCACGAGTTTGAAAACAATTTGGATGTTTACATTCTGTAAAAACAGTAAAAACAGGAAGAGTTTCAGGGGCAGGTGGCAGTTTGTTGCAATTTCTGGAACAGAAAAGCAGGGTGTTCACATCCCTGACAGAATTTACAGTGTATCTAGCATGTTTGCGGCACAATTCAAAAGCATTCAGACCGGGAATCAGACATTCTACTTTAGGCCTGTAGTAAGATATTGATCTGGCAAGTGAAAGATGGATTAGCCGGGATTAGCACATATACAATAGCAATGGTCTGTGAGCTGATCACAACATGCTTTTCAAGTTTGGTAAATGCTGGCAGTAATGTCAGCATCCTTGTTCCAGAAATTGCCACAAACTGCCACCTCTCTCCTGGAACTCTTCCTGTTTTTACAGAATGTAAACATCCAAATTGTTTTCAAACTCGTGGAAGTGATTTCAGTAAGGGTCCTTTTCATTATGTCAATTTTTTTTCATGTCATTATGTCCCTTTAAAGTGTGTCACTTTTCAAAATAACGACTTCCACTAATTTAAAGGTTTTGTACACAAAGTCAATAGGATATTTTGGTTTTTTTTAAACAAAAAATTAAAAAAAGGATGATCGTCGTCCTTGATTTGGACAGAAATATTCTAAGATGTGTGTTATGAGGTTAGGTAAACAATTTCTTTAAAAAATACAAAACAAATTAAAGTCACTCCTAATGGCCCCGTAACTAAACATTTATCACTTTAATTTCATTGGAGGCAAGGCAATACACAGAACAACCAAAACATTGGAAAAAATGTTTGCCTTACCTTATAAAGTACCTTGATAGAATTTCTGGCAAAAGTTTGTGTGTGCTTTGTTAAAAAAATGATTTTACGTACAAAAAATTTAATCTCACGGTGGCCTCTCAGACTTGCCGACTTCCAAATGAATTTTAATTTGGTGGAGGTTATTATTTTGACACTTTAAGCCTAGGGACAAGAAATGTGATTCACATGGGGGGCATTTAATGTTCAACATGAAATAAATTGTAACATGAAATCAAAGTTTAAAGTAGAAAATCCATTACCATTATATTCTAAAATTATAGCCTACCTTGAACTGGATTTCATAAATGCTTATCATTAAACATCATCTACAGATAAAGTCGCTAGCACTACGGATGAGCCGAATAAAAGTACACCTGGACAGGACAACACGACCGCTAAACAGCTGACATCAGGCGGAGGTATTGATTTTAAAAAATACATAACAATATTTACGCAATATTATTAGTTATCCCCTGTTTGTTCACGCAATACGGAAAAATGTCTATGTTTTGTTTCCAATATCACATGAGGCGATAGCCGAATGTGATATTGGAAACAAACCATAGATATTTTTCCGTATTGCGTAAGAACCAAAACGTGCCACTCCCCTTACTGTCGGGTACCCATGCTCGTTCGTAGGATCGCGAAAAAAAGCTGTTTTCCTCAATCAATTTCGCGAATTTTATTTTTCGCGATATAAGAAAAAGGGTACTTTTCCATTTTCAAAGTTCGGGAAAATTTGAAAAGGAGTAGTACATACAGTGGGGTGGTCCCAGAAAAACCCGTACTGAGACCTTTTTTTATATTTGTCCGTGAAGTATCAATTCTCAAGCCTTCAGCTGACGACATAGGTCAAGGTATTCTTAGAGATTCCTCTTGTAATCTGCGCATGGTTCACATGCACCTTTTGTGTCATCATACATCGTATTTTATTGTTGACTGTATTTTCCATAGTTCGCGTTTTGTTTGAAAAGGGTGATAAATTAAAAATCATTCATGATTTCGCGAAAAAGGTGGTATATTTTAGCCCTAAAAATTCGCGATTTGGCACAAAAAAGGGGTATTTTTTTAAACAAAGATATGCGAAATGGGGGGTGTTTTCAATTTCTACGAACGAGCATGGGTACCCTATAATAAGAGAAGTGACGGTACCGGGTAACGAACTTATCATTTAGTAGACATTTAAGCCTAAAGTAGATTTTAAAAAAATCTGGATTAGCACAGTCTAACTACAGAATCCAGAGCGCTCAGCTCAGTAGGCCACTCTATCTAGGCCTGTTCTACGGATTCCTACAATGTACAAGTTCAACAAGGTTGGACTAACTGCCATTACATAATATCAGTTATCATTGTCCTGATACATACCATTTCCCCATTCCAACAGGCAGTCCTAGACCAAGATGTCATGCCACAGTGATCAAGCATGTTCAGAAAAAAATAGTAGCCTGCTATGCAGTGCATCATATCAGTGATATTTGAATTCTGCAGGGGTAGCCTGGCCACTTAGCTAGGAAAATCCCTAACTTACCTCGTTGAAAAACTCACAGCTGACATCAGACAAGGTATATTTCTATTTGTTTCAGATCGTTCAATAGGCAATATTTAATATTATTTCATATTCATCTGTTCACGACCTATTTTGCAATTACGCTCTATTAATTCGATATGCTCGTCATATCATTTATATGTGATTAAATTCAATGATGTGGAGGAACCATATCAATCTTCTTCTTCTGCGTATGAGGCCGCAGCTAAATATGTTGGAGCCGGTGGAGCCAGCTCACTTTGACTGGTTGGGGTTGAGAAGTCTATATCCACCGATGGACGAAAGGTAGGGCACTCATTTATAAGGCATGATCCACCGTCTGTGATGGGGTAACCCCATTTGCAGGCTGGAGATGGTCGCAGCCCCCATCCGTGCATATTGCTATTTTGAAACATATACCCGTGTGCAAATCCGGTTCAGGTTAACCCATTCCTTGCGTGGAAGATTACAACCAGGTGGGAGTTCTGTCATAGTGTGATAGTGAGTTTGACTGTCTTGGGATATCCCGCCAGGCAGTGGTTCCATGTTCCTGTAAATGTTGATGGGGCGGAGAGTTTAGCAACAGAAAGGTCGAATCTAAAATATGATTGGTGATACAATCTTCTATTTTTTATGTATCGACAAGGTTGGCCATACACTTAGTATATTGAGTGGGACTGTTAATACCTGAAATGATCACTATTAGTTACACTATGCTAATATCCACCAAGGACACATTTCAAGTGGGTTGTACTTGTACATACATTGACATGAACTGACCTTGTGTGATCTGTGTATCATAATATCATACCCAAAACCAGGGGGTGTATTTTCTAATACACTGGTGAATGGAAGTCTGAACTGTGCCATGGGAATGGAGCATTAGCACTTACTTGCCTAAGGGGGGTGGGGGGTCCATGTACCCAAGATTTTTTTTCGGCGATTTCCACTCGTGAAAATATTTTTGAACTCTAATTTTTTGTAATGTTGTGGTACTTTCGCATGCGCTTCTTTCCATAAAAAAATTACTACAATTTCTCGTCCGTTAATGAATAATTAGCTTGGGTTTCCCTATGACCCCCACCCCCCCTTAGGCACCAACGGGAGTGGTGGATTTTAAAATAACAATTAACAACTCCGTTTGCCAGAAATATTTTTTTTTTTTTTCTGGCTTCTGTATGTTCATATGCATGTAACAAAAATAGCTAATCGAAAAATAATTAACCCTTATGTGCTGTAAAAGAAGCGATTCCTCACGGTGTCCTCTCTTTCCGACTAAACAATGAAATCAAATTTCAAAGTGGAAATCCATTACCTTTAATATTCTAAAATTATAGCCTACCTTGAACTGATTTCATAAATCTTATCATTAAACATCATGTACAGATAAAGTCGCTAGCACTAAGGTGAGCGAATAGAAGTACAAAACAACCTGACAGGACAACACGAACGCTAAAAAACAGCTTGAACATCAGGGCGGAGGGTTGATTTTTAAAAAATACATACAATATTTTACATTACACAATAATTATTAGTTATCCCCTGTTTGTCCACGCACATACCTGAAAATTATATGTTTTGTTTCCAATATCATTCGAGGCGATAAGGATTGTGATATTGAACACACCATTGGTTTTTTCCGGATTGCGTAAGAACAGACACTGGCCACTCCCCTTACTGTCGGGGGCCCATGCTCGTTTCGTAGATCGCGACAAAAGGCTGTGTTTTCCTCAATCATTTCGCGAATTGTATTTTTCGGATAAAAATCAGAAAAAGGGTACTTTTTCATTTTCAAAGTTCTCGAAATTTGAAAAGGAGTAGTACATACAGTGGGGTGGTGTTTCCCAGAAAAACCCGTACTGAGACCTTTTTTTATATTTGTCCGTGAGAATTATCAATTCTCAAGCCTTCAGCTGACGACATAGGTCAAGGTATTCTTAGAGATTCCTCTTGTAATCTGCGCATGGTTCACATGCACCTTTTGTGTCATCATACATCGTATTTTATTGTTGACTGTATTTTCCATAGTTCGCGTTTTGTTTGAAAAGGGTGATAAATTAAAAATCATTCATGATTTCGCGAAAAAGGTGGTATATTTTAGCCCTAAAAATTCGCGATTTGGCACAAAAAAACAAAGATCTTTTAAACAAAGATATGCGAAATGGGGGGTGTTTTCAATTTCTACGAACGAGCATGGGTACCCGACAATAAGAGAAGTGACGGTACCGGGTAACGAACTTATCATTTAGTAGACATTTAAGCCTAAAGTAGATTTAAAAAAAATCTGGATTAGCACAGTCTAACTACAGAATCCAGAACGCTCAGCTCAGTAGGCCACTCTAGTCTAGGCCTGTTTCTACGGAGGCCTACAATGTACAAGTCAACAAGTTGGACTAACTGCACAGTAACATAGACTTAGTCATCATTTTCCTGATACATACAATTTTCCCCAATTCCCAACAAGGCAGTCCTAGACCAAGATGTCATGGCCACAGTGATTCAGCAATGTTCAGTAGTAGTCTTGCCTATGCAGTGCACAGAGTCAGTGAGAGTTGAATTCTGCAGGGTAGCATGGCACTGTAGCTAGGGAAAGCCCTAACTTACCTCTTTGAAAAACATCACATAGGTCAAAAATGTTTGTGTACATAAAGAACATAGGGAAAATGTATCAATTAGAAATATTTGTTTGGGATTGTCAGCAGCAGTCAACCAATATGTTGAACAAAAAAGGCCATATTGGATTGGGGGGGGGGGGCTGGTTTTTTTTTTTTTTTTTTTTTTTTTTTTTTTTTTTGGCTCATATCCAGTGAGTAATGAAAAATTACTCTGGTAATACGGGAAAATATTAATTGCGACATCAACATTCACCATTCATGTCTACTAAATGATAAATAACAATATTTACCTTATAATAAATAGGTAAAATGGGTTCCCCTTGTCTTATCAAGTCTTCATTGTAACATATATTACCAAGGGTTACCATCCCTAGGGAATTCGTTTCCAAACACCTAATGCTTACGATATTATTACTTGCGAGTAGCTATTGTCCTCCCCTTTCCATTGGCCAAAATAAGTACTAACATACCTAGTGTGGCGTCACAACGTCGTAAAAAGTCTACAATTGGCAAAACACAAACATTGAGTGCTGGGAGTTCTTCATGGTTCATTTTCCCATATCAAATGAACCATGAAGAGAGTAGCAATTCTAAGTTTAATAAAAAACTCTTTATACAAACTAAATCCAAAACAAGATGGTGCTTTGAATCAATCCCATAATGCATTACAATGTGCCCATATCATACTGTACTAAACACATGTGAATACTTAAGGATACAGAAATGTTCTAAATGTTTCAGAACCACGAGACATTTCATTATTATGCTAACATTACCTAAATACTAGCAATTTGTGGGCTAAAATCTATGTAAAAGTCAGGGTTTTTATGCACATGCGCGTCTGATTTGTCTCACAAGATCCGATCAGTCATCTATTTGGCGGTAGCTTAAGTTTTTTTAAAGTTTTTATTATTATTATTATCGTTGTTATTATTATTATTATGATTGTTATTATTTTTTACAATTCCCAGATCGTAAACTCACATGGTCACTTAATTGGCATATTTCTAAAAATCTTTCTTAGTCTTTTCATTCACTACAAAAGCTTAATATTAACACAAAAAATTGGAAATGTTCTTGAACCACTATGATTAAGAATGCGTGATTCCGAATTAGACATAGAAGGTACCTGGTTTTCGTATTGTCTTATCAATTCAAAAAGCTAACATATAGCATATTAGCCAACGGACAGAATTACACCTGGCCAGGCACCATACAACTACCGAACGCTGACAAACATTGAAGATATTTTTTCACATTGTTTCATATTTTCATAGCAATGTAATATTAGTCATTACTGTATCTGTCCACGAGCTTATTTCGCAATTAGCTCGAATAATCGATATAATTCCCATATCATTCATAAACCGTTGTGATGAATTAATGATTGGAGGGACCATGTCAATAAAATATAATTCAGCGATTCAAAGCTATTTGTATGTAGTACAAATGGACCATCATATTGAGATTATTGATGTGGGAAATGAGCATTTTGGTGGCTCTGTTCAAATTTTGTTTTGGGCCCCTTAATTGTACTGAAGTAACTTTGTACATTGGTACCAGATGTCAATGTATTTTCCCCTATGATGAGGCAACGTTCATGCAAGTCTTCCGTGAAAAACATTGGGCGGGGATTTTTTTGGTCGTG
Source organism: Ophioderma brevispina (assembly GCA_023653785.1). Lineage (NCBI taxonomy): Eukaryota > Metazoa > Echinodermata > Ophiuroidea > Amphilepidida > Ophiodermatidae > Ophioderma > Ophioderma brevispina. The sequence continues at coordinate 22,676 of JAMKCH010015134.1, read as the reverse complement.
ACATAAAAATCGGTTTTAAACCACCATTTTGATTGTACAAAAGAATATTGTAATTGTCTTCCGCTATGCGGTCTTGTTGATGTTACTCCATCAATGACTGGATTTTTTGGTCAAAAAATTCCAACGGCAAATGGTTTAAAGGGTGTCCCACATAGCTCCCTGATGCAACCACTGGAATGCAAGTACACCTTATACACATAAGTGCTTAACACCGAATGTTTATGTATTTCGTCGAAACGAATCTGAATGACGAACAACTTAAATTGATATTGTCTTCACATGATTGGATGCGTTATTCCTAATTAACATAGAAGGTAACTGGTTTCCGTATTGCTATCATTCAAGCTACATATACATCATTTAGCACCACGGATAGAAGTACACTGGCCATGACCACACAACTAACCGAACACTGACAAACAACGAGGGTATATTTTCACATTGTTCAAATTTTCATAGGAAATGGTAATAGTATTCATATTATCTGTTCAAGAGCCTATTTTGCAATTACGCTCTATTAATTCGATATGCTCATCATATCATTTATTATGTGATTAATTTCAATGATGTGGAGGAACCATATCAATCTTCTTCTCTTGCTAATGAGTCAGCAGCTAAATATGTTGCGCCGGTGGAGCCGCTCACTGTTGACTGGTTTGGGTTTGAGGAAGTCATATCCACCGGTGGACGAAAGTAGGGCACTCATGAGAAATGGCATCCACAGTCTGTGATGAGAACCCATTGTCAGGGCTGGAGATGGTGCATCGGTGCATCGATCACCTCGGTGCCATATGCTGTTGAAACATAGACCCTGTGCAAATCCGTTGCAGTAACCCATTCCTTGCGTGGAAGATTACAACCAGGTGGGATTTCTGTCATAGGGTAATAGTGAGTTGAATCTGGTCTTGGAGTATAGTCCAGCCAGGCAGTTTCCAGTCTGTAAGATTTTTGAATGGTGAGCTGGAGAAGTTTATGCAACAGAAAGGTCGAATATCTAAAATATTATGGTGATATATATGCTATTTTTGTTATTGTACTACAGGTTGACCATACATGAGTATATTGATGTGGGAATGTTAAGACCTGAAATGATCACTATGAGTTACATATGCACATCCACCAAGACACAGTTCATGGTTGGTACTTGTACATACATTGACATGACTGACCTTGTGTGATCTGTGTATCAATATCATACATACCCAAAACCAGGGGTGTATTTTCCTAATACACTGGTGCGGAAGGTACTGAACTTTGTTGCCATGGGAATGAGATAGCACTTAAGTGCCTAGAGGGGGGGGGGGGGTGGGTTCCCATAGTCCCACGATTGTTTTGGGGCGATTTCTCACTCGTGAAAATATGTCGAACTCTAATTTTTGTAATTGTGTCACTTATAATCGATGCGGCTTCCATAAAAAAATGATACTACAATTTCTCGTCCTTTAATGAGATAAGTTAGCTTGGATCCCTAGGAACCCCCCCCCCTTAAGCACCACGGAGTGTGATTTTTAACAATACCAATTAACAAACTCTGTTGCCAGAAATATTTTCTGCTTATGTATGTTCCATATGCTTAAACAAAATTAATTACATAAAATTCAGAAAATAATTAACCCTTTATTGTGCTGAAAAAGGATTCCATCATCGAGCGACTGCGCGCCATTGCGGTACAAACCTAATGGCAAATACACTGCCCCACAAAATACAAATGTACAAATGGTAATGATTTTGTGGTAAATATATATAAATTGGTCCTCTAGAGCAGATATAAACATCAAAATGATTTGCAATGTGTATGCTTTGGAACAGTCGCGGAAACATCATTACTTGTTGAGGCGATTTTGACGCATTTCGAAACAATGCTATGCCCCCTAATTTCCAGACGATAACTAGAACTCATTTATATTCACCTTTGCCTTCTCTTATCCCCCTCCCAGGGTATGATTTCATTTGAAATTCAATTCGGGAATGGGTGGTTTCCTTAGGGGTCCATGGACCCCCCCTTAGGCAACCAACGGGAGGGAAAACACCTTAGGCACTAAGGTGTTAATATTTTGTGACAGGTGAATGAGTTAATGCTTAAGCTTGGCGATTAACACACGCTACAGTCTAAAATAGTTTCTTCAAATAAATCTTACCATTACTGTGTCTACCTGGAAACTAAGTGGTAGAATTTCTTACCATTACTGTGTTTTACACCATAGAATACCTTAATTTAACATCATCATGGCCATACAACCATCATCATACTTGGGCAGATTTTTGCTTTATAAACGGCCGTGCATCCAGCAAAAACTGACTACTTGATGCAAAAAGAATGTAACCCAGAGCAATACCTAACTACGGGAATTATCTTTGCAAGCCAAATTAAAGCTAAAACATAAGCTTTCGCTGAATCCACATATCTGGAATTTGGAAGCAAATGGTGGCACACAATCAGGTCATTTTTTTTTTTACCTCACCCTGTACTTTTAAAAATTGAATTCTTTTCAGACGTAAAGGATATTCTTTTCATACCGTAAAGGATGATTCTTCACCGCAATTGGCTCGGAATCCTCATCAAAATAGTGAGTTATAGAGAGAAAATAAAAATATGGGAATAAATACTAAATAATAAATAAGCAAGCAGTGTAGCTGATTATTTGGCCCTCTTTTTCTCATGGGATAGATTTCAACTATTTTTGCTTCAGTCGATGTCAGAAGACGAATCAAATGCCAATCAGTTTTAGTTTTTAACCAGTGGGTGATCTTAACCAATCCCATAATGGTATTCGACAGCTTAAATACAATGTCTTTTTAATAACTTCATTCAATATTCTTGTTCATTGATTGTTAAAAGTGCACCACTATCAAATATAACCTTACCATTCTGCATAAAAAAACTTTTTTACGGGCTCTCAAAGAACTCTTTTGCGTCTCTCAAAAGAACTATTTACGGACGGCTGCCAAAAAAGACTATTTACGGCTTCCAATTTTAGCACACTACTTATGACGCAGTTTGTAAAATATTAACAAAGTTACATTGACGTCTCAATTTAGGATGAGAATATATATAATAGAAGGGCTTACGACTACAAGATAACTGAAAAATATATCTTACATTCAGCCCTGTGTATCATCATAATCACAACAATTATGTCACATGGATACACGCGAAACTGCAGTGAGTGACGGTACGGCTATTACAAATCAGGCAAGATTCGCAGCTGTTATAGCAAGAAATGACACGTTGAACCTAAAAAGCAGATTAAGAACACCTGTCATTTTTGATGGGGTTTAGTCTGTGAGTAGGGTGACGACAACACCTCTGCAATATTGACTGTCCGTGTAGAGGAAATTTCAGTGTCCCCCATTGAGAAGAGTGTCCTATCTACCATAGCAACAGGTAACGGAAATAACCGTGACCTTGTATAGGAGGCCATTGGGTACATGCTGAAAAACGATTTCATACATCACTCATGGCGAACCAATAATACAGATGGTTGGTAGGACACTCAGTCCAACGGCGGACACGTTTATATTACCCGGCATGGGTCATGTGGGTAGCTAGGCTCGGCTAAATCTCATTTTACCTCATTCTTTAATAAAAAATCTTTACCACTCAATGAACAATGAATATAAATGAATGACTATATAAAACAAATATATACTGCCTTTAATTCGATCCTCTGTTCCACACTACTGTCCCTCGGTGACTGCAATAGTACTATTTTGCTGAGGGGTGCACTATTGCAGTCACCTCGGGCCCATATTTTTAAACAGAATCTCCTGCATGTTCAGTATTATTTGTATACTGTTAAATCAACCTGTCAGTGCATAGGGATAAATACTGTCAGAAGTTTAGAACCACAGACATTTTCATTCATCAATGAATTCTTTATGATTTTGGGCTAACAGTGAGTTAAAGTTAAGGATTTTATGTGTTAACACTTTAAGTGACCCAATGGGTTTCACTCTCCCGTTTTTGCCCAAGGGGGGGGGGGGGGGTTTCCATGGGACCCCCCTAAGGAAACCAACTTTCCCGAGGGAATTTTGCACGAAATTTATACCACATTTGAAGGGTCATAGACAACCCCAAATCAGCAATAAAAACTGAAAGATTTGGTTCATTTGTTGGGTGCAATTAGGGGCAAAACCTTGTTTCAAAACACGAGCGAAAATTTGGGCCCCCCCCCAAAAAAAAAAAAAGGAAAAAAAACTAAATTCAATGAGCCTTGTGCTTACATCAAACATTTTAAAACTTATTTTATGTTGATATCTATTCTAGAAGACCCAAATTACTTATAGTTAACAAGACCAAAACCAGCATTTTAGGGAATCCTGTATTTTGTACGGGGGTTGCAAATACACGTCATTTTCCCATAGAGTTTGTACTAAACGTTTGGCAACGTACATGATGAATTGTTTGGTTCAGCACATAAAGGGTTAATTATTTTTAATGTTCCGAATATTGTTTACTTACATGTTTTGTGAACTTATATCAGCAAAAAATTTTGCTTTGGTTCGCGTTTCTTCTTATTCTTTTTTTAAATATTCTCAAAGGACTTCCAGTTTGTGTCCGGCATGTGGTGGGTTCCATGGGACCCCCACTAGTTATCTCTCATTATCGGCGTGGCCGATTTTAATTATTTGGTATAAAAGAAGCGCATTAAAAGTCAGACAATTACAAAAAATTTCGGCGCAAAAAATCTGTCGACGCTTAAAGCGGCCAGGGCGAAAAACAAATTTGGGGGTCCCGAGGAACCCCCCTGGTCACTTAAGTGTTAAGAATTGATTTTTTTAAATCACCTTATCTATAGAGTGAAATTTCTCAAAACGGGTGCATTGTGGATTGACTTCATACACTCTCTGAGTTGTAACCTATCTTGCACGCCTTTCAGCTGCCACAAAAAACCATTGCAGTGCGTATCGGGATCTTGTGTTTTTGCTGGTACTCGTTATGCATCTAGGACAAAATCAGGTATATAAATCAAGTAAATCCGCTAGTAGAGATCAAGGATCAAGGGCACGATGTCTTTGTAAATAAAAAAATGCCCTCTATTGACACAAAGCGTAATAAGATACCTATATTCAGTGTGAGGGGGGAAGACAATCCATTCTAACAGCACAATGAATTCAAATCGCAATCAACATATCCGGCCGACCCAGTGCTCGTCTATTTCAAGACTTCAAAAACAATACCCGACCAACGACAAATTCTATCACATATTTTAATATAAATCAGCGTTATTGGAAATTACACTGTTTTGCATTGGTGTTAATCCACTAACCCCGACGGATTTTGTAGTCATAATTTATCAAAATTAGCAGATATTATAGATTTATTGTACGAAGGTTCAGAAGTGATTTTGTAATGAAAATGACCGCGGCGGCCCTCCATCATTTAAAAAAGATATTGTTGCATGGTTGTAAAACTTTATATACTTTAATTTTTTAAAGCCCTCACCTGAACTGATTAACACAAATCACCGCCTAGGATAAACAAACCGATTTTTATAATAAAATGACTCGAACAAAATGGCGTTTAACACAAGAAAACACACTACAGAGTTGATTCGCCTCGCATGCACCCTGTTTGACGGTCTGTCAATTTGTTGATTAAAGGTTAAGTCAACTTAAAGTTCGCCAAAATTACCAGATGTCCTTTTAAAACCTCTTATAATGTTCCCCTATCTGTTTTTGGTTATCTATTATTTTATGTGTGCATTAATATCTACCCCCCCTATTTTCCAATGGCCTAGACTATCATTTGCGAGCAAATTGGAAGAAATTTCATAGTGGCGAAAATTTACCATTCTGCTTAAGAAGTTCAGTTCTCGTAAAACCTTACGACGCACTGTTTTGAATTTCAGGAAACCCTCACAGTAATCGAAAAAGAATCCGTCGATGAGACCGCCGACGGTTATATGACGTTCATAGATACTGACGATTCAGATGAAGACTGCGAAGTTCTCCGTTTTGCGACTTGGATACTGACGTGTCACAGATCCAACGATGCCATCGCCGACGTTTCGTGTGTCCATTTGCACACAAAAGTTGGATGTTTTCACAATTTTGCGAAACAGCAACCCACCACCGGCTAACATACAGCCTAAATCAGCCAAAGCGAAAGACGACCGCGTATACCGTCAACCTCCAAGGTTAAAATCAAGTTTCTGGAAATCTCGACTGTGCAGTTTACGTGAACGTTTCAGCAATTTCTCGTTTATAATGTTCATATTATTGACATGTGTGTAAAATTGCGATCTAAATGCCTCGCGTCACTATTCCCGGGAGTGTAAAAATGGGATTACAATTGGGGATAAACCGGTGGGTGCACTACGAGGTCCATTGCCTAATAATCCCTCTACCTTGAAACCCTATTTATTGATAGGATGGTTGAATTAATCGGGAATATGTACACTAAATAAACCTGTGCTTTATTCCGTGAAGGGTTTCCCGAAATTCATAGTGGTGTCCCCCCCCGTCAAAAAAGAGTGTGGTCAATGGGTCATGGTTTACGGAAACTCCTCTTTTTGTTGTTATCATTTGTTTTCCAGTGCGTTTTTTGTTATCAACTACGAATCGGGCTCGAGATTCAGAAGGTCTTCTGCGAGTGTTATTTTTAATACCAGGTCCAGACCCTATTTTTAGAACAGCACACTCGCAAGCTGAGGTGACAATTTAACACACGGGTCACAGTCCTTTATGGTTCTATAAAATACATTAGATACAGCTTGCGGTCTGTACTATAGCGTCGTGGGTTCTGCATAGTGTCGAACCAGTCAATAAAAGCTAGTTCTGAGAAAACGGGCTTTTGAAAGTTTGAGTTAACTTATGAATGCGTGTAATTAAATGAAATACCTAGGAAAATGACTATGTGTAAGTGTGTAGTTAAAGACATGAAATGGTTGCTAACTGAACTACATTTTAAAATAACCAAGAACAACCGTTTTCTTATTCAATTTGTCTACAATTTTTGCTTATTTATAATTTTGTTAAAAAAACCCAATGTTTGATTCGCTGTGCTCTAATGTGAAAAAGTCGAATAACGTATGCGACTGCATGAACCCGTTGAGTTCAATGTTGGTATGTTGTAGATTACTATAAGCTACGGGTTTTTTACTCTTTAAGTGATGATGCCGCTGATGCCACGATTGATAAGAATAACGTGGCGTTGGATGATGGTGGCAATAATAACGATGAAATAAGTAAACATCAAGCTTGACGACGTCATGATGCAACGATTAAGGATATGATAATGATTAGGATGGTGTTGGTGGTGGAGATGATGATGATTAGGATTAGACGATGATGATGACTATGATGACGACGATGACTATGTCTAATGATGATGAAGACGACGACATGATGATGTCTAATGCAGTGTGGTTTTGATGTTACAAACCATGCAAATTTGTAACAACGACTTCCAATAAGCCGGTTAAAGTGGGAAACATTCAGTTGCATTATCGTTCGTTGTAAAAAAATAGCGCAGACTGACCAAGATGACCAACGAATTCAGAAAATACAACCTCTTACAAATTTGGCTCTAAAATTAAAAAGTTTAATTATCGCCAATATGTTTTCAAAACTCATTGTTGGCAGAAGAAAAACATATATTTCAGAGTAACATAACGCTATTAGAAGACACAAACAGTGTAGTACATGTTATATACAAATTATCATAGTATGCATGTTGTATATTAAACACACCATAAAATTTGCTAAACTGTTCAAAATTGCTCAGAAATATTTAAAATGTAACTGGCATGTTTCATAACTCGACAAGATTTTGGAGGAAAAGTGGGCTATTTCTCTTTTCGTAAATTTCTCATTCTAAAGTTTTCCCTATATTTTAAAGTATGTACAAAACGCTTAAATATATACCAAACTTGAAAACGATTAACAATTAAATGGTTAATATACGCATAAAATCTAACATAATCTAAATAAATTAGAGGGCACAAGCTTATACAAACACCTTCCCCAAAGAAAAATAATTTGTTCCTGAAAGGCGAGCTCTTTTAAATGATGTATCTATTTGGGTAATATTTAGTTTGCAGAATATCAAAGTTAACATCAAAAACATCAAACTTTCGCATATGTTTACAAGTCTATTTTTTGTAACCGGTTTACTAGGGTGGGGTGTTTAACACCCCGAGAATTCATTAGTATAAAGCAATATAATGATTTCGATGTTGGTATGTATCTCTAAATTAAGTTTTCAATCTGTGCAAAAAATTGAAAAAGCTGATTTCAACTGATTTTGGTAGGTATGGGGTGTCAACATTTACAAAAAGGGTTATCTTAGGGGGTGGGGAAATTTGGTTTTTTCGGGAGCAAAGGTCAATAAAACAGGGGTCAAATTTTGATATTTGATCCAATCATGTTGAAAATATACCAGTTAATAGTTTTAAAAACTCATAAGGATTTCCAAAAGGTCTAGTTTTGTACTATTGGGGCGAAAGTTTTGAGTATAGGCCAAAAACAGCAAAAAAAATCAATAAAAAAGTAATTTTCAGTTGTACAGGGGTCAAATTTTAAAAGTAACCCCCCGTATTTTGGATAAAACGGTGCAATTTATAGATGGAGCTCATAAGGATAAAATAAGAAGAGTTTTGGTGTCTTAAATGCTACTACCGAATTATGGGGGAAACCAAGGTCAAGCCCCATTGAATGCATGAAGGTTTGACCTTTGGTGCCCCCTACATTGAGAACTAACATTTAATACAGTCAAAACTAGTCCTTATTTTAATCCTATTGAGCTCCATCAATATTTTCACAGATTTGCTAAAATATGTTCCTTTTGGGGTATAGTATATCCGTTAATAGCATTGGTCCACCGTTTTCTACTGCTGCCAACATAACCTAGTATGGCGTCACAATGACATCACAGTTACAAGTTGGCAAAAGTGGTCATTTCCAAAGAGTATAAAATGAAAAAAAAATGAAATTTTGCAATAATAAAGGTAGGAATATTGGATTTTCAAGCGGGTTTTGGCACAAATGATATGGGAAAATGACTAGTTTTTAACGAACATTAATTTTAGAAGCAATACAGTACAGTGCACAATATTTAAAACAACTGACACTAAGAAATAAAGGATAATGCAGTATCATGATAGGCGGAAGAATGTGCTCGGTGCGAAAAACTTAAATAATGGCGCCCATTTTTTTATTTTTTCCCGCCCGGGATAAATTATGAGCCCATAGATGATACTACAAAATTTTATTTCGATAACTAAAAAAAACTTGATTTGATTTGTTTGTTTTTTTTGTACTAGGTTTTAAGTTTAATATGCCTTATTTATGTGTATTTTGATATTGCTGATAATGAAAATAAGAGATAAGGAAAATGCATAAGCGGCCCATTATGAGAATAATGGGCAGTAAACTGACAACTCAGAAATGCTGCATTTTCAATAGGGGTCTAGTAGAGGTAGTAGAACCACTACCACCAATCTCCTTCGACGCTAACCCTGGTGAGGGTGCTACCTTCACATTTGTTTCGCCAAAAAATTAGGCAGAAGGATGTGACATACTTATATGGAAGAACTTACGAAAGTTTTACAACGTTTTTGGCGCACCGAGGGACAGGTACCTGGGGTGGAAAAACTCTCCCCTTTGGTAATACGTGGGTTAATGTCACTATTGCCCCCCCCAAAAAAAAAATATATAAAATTGGTGTATTGTACCAATGTTTAAAACTACAAAACTTGAAATTCTTTTTCACGACGAACAGACCGTAGGTTTCAATAAGTACAAGTAACATAATTAAACACAAATACTAAATGTGAAATAAATGACCATCCCTCATGAAGTATAGAAAGGTAATTTCACCGATTGTATTAAATCTTGATAGACCTGTTATCGATTTTGTCACTGAAGTAGCAATCTTTGTCCAGCGAATACGTATTTGTTCACATTTATCTGGTTGCTTGGAGAATTTGGACACTGCAGCTATCGAATAACGTATTCGCTGTTTGTGAAAACCGTTTTATACAAATGCTGGTTATTCGACTGCGCTATTTTGGTTAGGACGAGTAATTTCACTTTATTTTTGGGTACAATTAAAGAGTACAATAAAATTGCAACCAGAATCAACTATAACTCAATTTGATTTTTTTGCCAAAAAAATCCGATTCGGAACACTATGTCGTGACCCACGACGATATATATCGATGCCAAACTCAGTTGCTGTGCAACGCCGTATATTCCTTACGGTCCTAGAGGAAAATCTGACGATCACCGCAAAAGTGAGGTAGCGTTATTTTCTAGTTAGCGATCCTAGGGCAACCTTTCCCAATACCCGAGGCAAAGGGTCCGCCACCGTGATTTTTTCCAAAGGTTGCACTAAAATGCAGGTAAGGGTAAGGAATACAATATTTAGTGCGGCAGGCTGCCTGTACATGACTCTCAAAATGAATTGTAAATGTACAGGAAACATTATCCTCATAAAATGTATGACACCAATTTATTAGTTTGACATCAGGGAAAATTATATGGAGAATTTAGATATTTGATTTTACACTATTCATTTAAATTCCCGCGGGCAATTCCTTTTCTAATTCAGGTGATAATATTTGTAAGAAGACAAGCTAAAAACATTAACCAAAAACCTAACCCCCAAATTGAAACATTTAAGGGCCCATCAATATGTAAAATATTCCATAGACTTCAATGCTAAAAGTGGTGTTACAGTAAACAGATGTAACTCTACCATGCATGTGTTGGATTTTCATGAACTTCAACAGTTGATACTCCAGTAAATTGCATTGACCCAATAGAGACGTTTGTAATTATACGGTTGCAATGGCACACGGCCGAACTGCAGTGGCGGATTTAAGAGTCAGCAGTGTCAGCCGGCTGCTGACAGGGCCCCCCTAAAATATTGCTCTTAGGGCCCCTCAGACACCATCTAGTCGCACTAAAGTCGTCGGGACTAAAGTGCAACTTTGCGTCACGAAAGCGACGCTAAAGGATCCCACCTTAAGCTGCTGACAGGGCCCTTTTCCTTAAATCCGCCACTGGGCCGCAGCCAATCAGAAAACAGTAGGCTATAATTTAAAAAGGATAAAAGATATCAAAAATGGCTCTATTGGTTGATGGAATGTATACTCAAGATAATCTATGCAAAGTTTGGTACAAATCAAAGGTTGGATTGAGGAGTTATGTTCGTTCAGCTGTAACACCATTTTACATTGGACGATTACATATATTCTTTACTGTTGATGGGCCCTTACGATACCGACCAAACACTAGTTGAATATATACAGAGTGCCCACCCCCCAAAAAAAAAATTAAAAAAAAAAACATTTTTACTTTGACCTCTAACATGTCTAAGTCAGCTTCAACCTCTTAAGATAAAACTTGCAGAAACTCCTCATCAAATGGAATCAAATGCTCGTTCCACGAATTTCGACATGACCCAACCCACACTGTAAAAATGTTCCTAACCAGACTATAACCAGAATTTTAAATTACGGTATAAACCCCAATTATTCAATATATTCACGCTTTATTACCTATACTAACAAGAAAATACAATTTGTGAAGAAGAAAAATGTAAATAAAACAGTGGCTAGAAAATAATACTACACATTTTGAAAAGTAGAAGAAAGCCTCAAAAGACACTCTGATCTTTCGTTCTTTCCAATTAACTTGTTGATTCTTCTATAGGACGTATGGTCTATTTAAAAATACTGATTAATGCGGTTAGTGCGTACCTTAGCACCTACTTGACTCTATACAGGCGGTGGCGGCCAAGCCTCATTTATTATAGCACTACCACCAAAATGTCAAAAGAAATTACAGCAATACGGATTGCAAACCACAAAACCATTTGGGTGCTTTGATGTGGATCTATCATGGGTGTTCCCATGACCCCACATACGAAATAAACCTGCCAGTTGGAGTGATTCTTCACTCCAACGGTTTTGGAATAAGAACTATTCTTGACAACATATAAAAAGATCAGAATTTTTCGTCAAGATTTCACTTTTACGTGTTAAAAACCAATGGCCGACGTTGAATTGGGGATTCTTGGCCCCGCCCTCCCTGACTCTATATTAACCTACCGCAAAGCGCCACCTATATAGCAACCTAGCTATATAGCTATTTACTCAAAAGTTGTTTTTCAGACGATGTGTGGGACTCGCGGTGTAGATGGTATCAGACTTGCCAGTACGAAAGTGACCCGGGTTAACATTCCGGCGAGTACTCTGTTGAGCGTTCTTATACTATGATCTTCTTGTTCAATTAACTGTTCTTCTGTATATGCCTTATGGTCATTTAAAAACTACTTATTAATGCGGTTATGTGCGTTCCATTTAGCACCTATGACTCTATATTAACCTACCGCATAGCGCCAACCGACTCTGGTTTAAAACATAATGTACGGCGTCCGTAACCTATATAGCAACTAGCCTATATAGCTATATATCTCAAAGTGTTTCTCAGCCGCGTGGGATCGTGGTTGTAGAGGTTATCACACCTGCCATGTACGCAAGTGACCCGGGTTCAATTCCCGCGAGTGCTCTGTTGAGGATTTATTCTACTCTGACTTTCTTCTTTCAATGAACTTGTTCTTATTTATAGGCCTTATGGTCTTTAAAAAACTTATGATGCGGTTTTGTTGCGTTACCCTTTAGACCCTGACTTGCTTCTCTCTATTCTCTCTCGCTTCTCTCTCTCTCTCTAGATATATATATATATATATATATCTATATATATATATGTGAGAAATTATATATTTATCTTTATTTAAGTTTAGCATTCTGCTATCAGTAAAGTCATTTAGTGTAGGTTTAGGACTGTATCTTAAGGCCACCCAGGTTCAATCTATGTAAGGTACGGTATTAAGATTATTCGATGATGATTAATGTAATGGTGCATTAGAATGTGTACATTATCATTATAAAAAAAATGTGTGATTTTTTTTATTTTTTTTATTTTTTTTATTTTTTTTATTTTTTTTATTTTTTTTATTTTTTTTATCAAAATGTTTGCTGACAAATATAATACTTTTTTTACAACCATGTGGTAAACGTTAATACAACGTTTGTATGATGCCTAGCTACAACGTGTAAATTTGGGTCAGAGGATTTTGGTAATACGTTTTAATGTAATATTGTTTAAACAAGTCAAAAAACCAACAATAACGATAAGGCTGAGATTTTTACGCCGTTATTTTTGTTCCAGCAATGGTTTCGTATTTTACGGTTCTAGTATTTACGTTTGCATGTTTGGAGTCCCAGCTGCCAGTCAATCCCTGTTTTTGTACTGGTTATTTTTAACAGTGCACATTAAGCAAAGTTAAGGTATTGTCGATTGTATCGTAGTTCAAGTTGGCTGCTAAAGCACGATAGGGAAAGGGAAAGTTAAGGTTATTCCTTATTAAAATATAAAAGGGCGCCCACATATTGAAATTTTGAATTCTGTGTATTATATTGTTTAGCGATGAACAAAGTGAATGTTTCATTCCTCACTTTTAATATTTTGATTTTCTATGTATTTTGTTGTTATAGTAAGGAGAGTGAAGTCTCATTTAAAATTTTACAAATTTTGATTTCTTATGTGTTTAAGTGGTTTACAAATTTTGATTCAATAATTTGTTTTGTCATTATTGGTCCAAATCTTGCCTCAAAAATACATAAAACAGGTAAAACCTATTATGATTGCCTTAATAATCCAGTATCAAGTTATATGAAACCAATAGTCGAAAGGGAAGTAATTGAGATAATTAATAAGTGTAATCAAAACAGAACCGCAGGACATGATGACATTTGTACTCGTATCGTAGAAAGAGTTGCCAATGAAATAGTACGCAACTTATCAATATCAACAGACGTAGTCCCAGAAAAAGTTAAAGTTGCGAAAGCAACATCAATTTATAAAAAAAAGACGATGCTGAAAAGTTCTCGAATTACCGCCCTGTGTCAGTTTTATTGTGTTTTTCAAAAATACTTGAAGGATTAGTCTTTAATAGGTGTATGGACCTTATAGACAATCATAAAATACTAAATGAAAAACAGTTTGGCTGCAGTGGATAATAATGAATCTGCAATTAAAATATTTTTGGATTTATCCAAAGCATTTGACACCAGAAACCTCGTTTACCGAAGGGAGTGGGTGATTAAAACCCACGTCAGTTTTCAGCCTGCTAAACCCCACATTTTGGGTACCGAATTTTAATTTGTCAATTGACAGTTTACGCACATTTTCATGCAATCAAAATCGGACCGGTGTAAGATAAGATACAGGGTGAACCCATGAGTGATGGATAGGGGGTGGTAACCACCACTTTGGAGAGAAGTACCAACAATGCCTAGTCCAACAGAAGAAAATATCACAGACACAAATACCAATTTTCCACTCTATATTCCAGTATTTTCATACTTTCCTCAACTTTGGAAGTCTTAGTGACGTAGTAATGGAAAGTTGGTAATTATTCTGAGACCCTGTTGTTCAGTAACGAAAATCACAGGGGGTGGAAGCGGCCCCCCCTGGGCGTTTTGTTACAAAAAAAGGCCGCAGGTAGACGAGGGTTAATCATAAGATATACTAGAACGTTATGGGGGATTGTGGTGTTTACACCTTTTTACAAAACACATGTATTAAGTAAAAAGAAACAGTATTGGTATTTTCCGTCATTATTTGTGCTGTACCACGGGGTTCAATATTAAGGACCATGCTATTTATGCTCGTATTAAGGATTATGTAACATTCATCTGTAGTTAGACGTCATTTTTGCTGAAGACACCACAATAATATAATTAGCATAAAGACATTGCCAGCAGATTTGATTTTCTTATAAAAGAATAGGAAGTAACCAATCGGTTGAAAGCCAATAAATTATCAGGTATTGGGTACACCGAAAAACTCTGCTATTGAGGCATAAATCAAATGATAATGCCCACTGAATATAAATAATTTTGGATACACAGATCTTGAGATAGTAAAATATACACATTTTCGGTGTATCATAGATGAAGTCACAGCGGGCGAAATATCATATTGATAATATATACTAAAACAATATTCAAGAAATATTGGGGTTTAAACAAATTAAAGCATTTTATCCGGATGTATCGCATCTTACCCTGTATTAATTATGGAATTAATACGGGGGTTACTTGTAAAACGTTAACGTTACTTAGTACACTAATAAAGCTTAGAAATGGGCATTGAGAACAATATCAAATAGCCATTACAGAAGTTATGCTGCACCTTTATTATTACCAGAATTATAACGTCGTCGTAAGTTATACAAACTAGAAGTTTAGTATATTTATGTATGCTCCGAATAACCCAAATTGCCCCGAGTCTATTTAAAGGTTTAGAACGCGTTCTGCATTCATAAGTACACACGAGAAATATACAATACAATTGGGAAATAAGAAAGTTTTCATTGATCAATCCGTGCAAAAACATCGGATCCTATCCTGTGGAACACTTTTGGGCGCAACATCTCCAAAATTCTAAAAAACGGTAACTCACTTTGGCAGACAATTTAAACGGGAATTATTTCCAATTATAAATCTTATTTTGAGTATAATCCTATTATACGCATGGTGATTGTGCATTTTTAGCGGATTGAATCATGTTGTATTGCTCCATGTCCATTTTTTCGTGTTTGAGTGTGTGTCCTGTTTTATTGATATGTTGGAAAACATTTACTTTAGGGTTGACCCCAGTCGATCCTTTCGTCAAATCCTCATAAATTTTGTTTCTGTATTTGTTTCTTGTATAACACGATTTATGAAGAAATAAAAACGGGAAAGTTGAAATTAGTATTTGCTAACTGAAAAGTTATCTCAGAATATTTAAACGGTGCAATTAAAATTGGAAGCTTCCTAAATCTGAAAGTTTAGACTTCCCAGAGAGCCACGCATATATTGGCCCAACGATGGTTTCCCCATCGGTAATCTTGACATCGACATCACGTGGCTAACGCTATATTGGGACATATTGGTTTTCATGGGCATGTGAGATCGGCTTCATATCGGCATCCTTTAATGGTCTAAGATTGGCGCATCATATTGGCAATCGACCAACAGCCAATATAGAGCCAATTATTGGGATAACGTTGGCCCAATATTGGCTTAAGGTTAATTGTTTGCCTAAAAATAGCAGGGTGAGAAAACAATAAAAACATACAGAAATACGCTAAAATCTCTCAAGGACGATTGTTTTGATCAGAACACAATATTTCAAAAATATTATACTATATAATACCAATTTCAATAAAAAAATAAACTATTTGACTAGCTCAAATTATTTAATTAATTTATTTAAATAAAGCAGGGTGAAAATATATTTATTTTGCAAATAAAAAATATTGATATATTCCTAATATTGGTTCAATATCTATTACCAAGAATTGGCCCAATATTGTGCCAACATTGGCCCGGGCCCAATATTGGTCCAATGTTGGGCCGTTGAGCAAATAATATTGGAGCCAATATAACTGTAGCCAATACTGGTCCGATATTGAGTAAATATTTGGCCTATATTGGCCCAATATCTCCATGTTATCTGGGTTGCTATTCCATTATGAAGGAAGGAAAGTATCTATAACATCATTTTTTCGAATCCCGCTGACCAGTCGTCGAAGCTCGCTACATTGACTATTTTTACATCATTCGCCTTCAGTTTAAGGATAGTATCTATGACATTTAGTTCACGTTACCCGCAGACCAGCTGCCATCGAAACCCTCTACCATTGCTTTTTTGCATCAGTCGCTCTGGCAGGTCACAATTGGGTGACGGCAATAGGGTATTCACTGCAGGAGTAATTTAGGAATTGCCTGCATTAGGCAAATCCTCTTATCAAGGATGGGGTGGTTACCACCTCGCAGTGCACTTTTTCTAGAAGCATGTTGGTACTTATTTTGCTATCAATGGAAAGAGGGGGAACCAAAGCTATCCACGTTTCAAAATCATAACCATCGGGTACCCTATAAAGAAATTTGAAGTGGGTTGGTAACCGCCCCTTCCCTTCGTAAATCGTGTAAGGCTTGGTAAGAAGAGGGTTAATGTTAGAATTTATGGTGTGCAGAACTTTGTGGGAGTCACTGACCTCTATACATGGCGATCGAAGGTGAAACACTTTGCCAGGCACACTGTGAAGGGCAAAAAGCCGTCGGGGGAGGGGAGGGGGAGGAGGGGAGAGGTGGGAGGGAGGGAGGGAGGGGGGGGGGGGGGGGGAGGAAGGGAGGAGGAAGGGAACATCACTGTGGCATAATTTGTCGATGCTACTACCACACATTTTTTAATAAAATATTATTCAGATTTTTCTTTCAAATAAAATAAATATTCACAGCGGTACTTCGCATTGACTCATTACGGTGACCTCCCAATGTTTTGCCCTCCGTAAAATGGCCGCTGGAGAAGTTCCGGTTGTATCAATCGACGACTATTAAGTTACGTGCAAGACCGCCATCCATGTAAAGAGATCAGTGGTGGGAGTGCTGAAGTCCAATTGACTACGGAAAACTCCTTCAGTGTTTTGATAACAAAAACTCCTTCAGGAACTCCTTTGGGGGTTCTGGGCAAGGAAAATTAACTTTACTTATGATATAATTGTTCATTTACAAATGGTATGTGTTTGCTTTCTTGTGGAAATTGCTGGAGAAAGTGCCTAAAGGAGCAGTTTAAAAGAAAATTGAACAAATCAATCTGAGGTCCACTCAATAATCCATATCTCAGCGAATGAATAGTCAAAACTGATGGAGCTTTCATCAAAGTATTCCAATTTGTCTGCAGCAACTTCATGTATCAGCTGTCTAATTGTATACGTAAACAAGGTCACAAATCTATTTATAACCAGTAGTTGGTTGTTTGATACATGACCTGTTTCCTCCAGTAATGGCAAGCAGCGGGTAATAAACTGGCAACAAAGCGGAATACCAGATACCAAGTCAATGGATAGCACCCTGCTGTGTATACATAATGACTATCATAAATCCTTTGACTGTAATTGCAGCTAATAACGGTTATACCTTCAGCGCAGTCGAAGTATAACCCAAGATTATCTGAACCATGCATGTTTTTCGTTGGCCGGTGGCGTCCCACAGTCAAGTGTGTTTTGTGCCTTTACGGCAGCCAATCAGCGCCTATCCTTTCGCAGCTTTCAGTTGGTGGGGTTTTTGTTCCTCACAATGCGTTGATCCGTCGAACTGTGCAGATGTGTTTGTTGTGTGTTAGGTTTACTCTAAAAACTTCATTCCTGTGATCGTTAAAAATGCTACTGACTATCGCCGATATTGGCAAAACACATCCAGTAACTCATAAAAGGACATCGCCGGATAAGGAGAGAAGGAGGCCCTCTATAATCATAATAGTTATATTTCACCATCAAGTTTGAGTTGGTGTTTTACAACGACTTTAACGTGTACGCAATGTGTTTTTTTATCCCCAAAATTCACTTGTATCAAGAAAAAATGAGAAAAGTCTGGAGAAATCGGGGCATGCTATCTGGAAAAAGCAAAGCTTAGGTATTCCTCCATTCCATGACCATTTATTACTGAGTTACTTAAATGAAGAAACAGGAAGATGTTGCTAAGCTGCCCTTGTTATGGGCTTGTAAGTGACGTCTATACATGCCTTTTGTCCTGTATAAGCTACAAAGAGGCTAGCACGAAGGAAGGCCCTTAAATAACAATACCCAAATACAATTAGCTTTTGCTACTGGATTTGGATTATAACTGTCGTTCACACAAATCAGACTCTGGAATACAACAACAATTAGCCCATTGACCAGCGCTATTTCTTATCATGAGGCAAGCTAGCAGCACTATGAGCTCATAAAATCTCAATTCCCATGGCCACAGTTAAAGCTTTCATTCACCATTGTATTGAACAAATACATCGCCTTGTATGTTAGTATGATTATGATACCCAGGATATTAGATGGTCAGCTGTGTTAATAAAGGTATCCATCCCAAGGCTTCTGAACTGAAAACATTGATAGATTAGCATGCCTTACCACAATTATGGGTTATGGTATATGTAATAGGGTGTTGTTGTTTATGCAAATTCCATTTACGTGTTCAGGTCCCCCAGAAAACAAAAATGCAAAAAGTAGGTAGTCCCCCCACGAACCAGAATGCCACTCATATATATTGTTGCTAAATAAGATAACGCCACATCCTGCAAAGCGGCATTGTGCTTCTTGGGGTGGGGGGGGTGAAGGGTCAATCATTTTGGAAATTTCAATTCACCAATGCAGCCTGTATTATAATTTTACATAAAAACACCGTCTTTAGGGAATTTGTGTAAAGTGGGAGTTTTGAAAACCGGCAAAAGTTAAACCTTTGGAAGGTCCCCTGTAAAATGCGAAATGGGCTCAAGTTCATCATCCTCATGGAAACGGTACGTTGAGGGCGTTCCCATCCTTAGTCCGGCGAGTCCTTTATGCTGCCACCCCTTCTTTTGGTTGAATTCGCCGTTACGTTACATCGAGGATCGTCCCGTTGGATAGGTCGTTTTTGTGTGTCATACTATGGAGTTTATACTATTGGGAACTGATTCGGCGAAAGGTAAAATGTTTGCGTAGTCAGTAGCATCCTTTTTTAAAACGGTACGAACATCGCTAATTCAGGTGTTCTATGTGTGGATTTCGGAATCGGAGCTTGTTTTTTGGAGAATACTTTTACGTTTGAATGCAATTGTTCGTGCTTTTAAGCAACTTCAGCGGGTGCTGATCGAGTTTCATTTGGTCCCGGGATAAAGTGATAGTTGTGTGATCAAGGAGCACCAGTTCGCATAACTTCTACTCTACAGCACTCTATTCTTACACTCATGTTGATACTTTTATAGTCCTAGCTTTACCTTATCCGGGTTGGACTTCCTACTGGCCGGGGGTGGGTAGTGTTGTTCAGACAAGTGTGCGTACTAAGCATTGGTATGTTATTAGAGAACGCGACGTGAGATGAGAACAGTACCAGCGTCATCGATGTGGTTTGATAAGACATTTCATTGTGCTTGGTTTGATCCATGAAGTACTTCTACTGCCAAGGAGTCAACGTTCGTCATGGGTTGTTGTTGTTTATGTTGAATGGCGCCTTCACCTTTAATTATTTGCGCCAGCAAGCAAATCGTTAAAAATAATGCGCAAATGGGAGACAAGTCAAAATTTACATTAGGTGACTATTTTGAAGGCTTCACAGACTTCCAGTGGTCTCTTTACATCAGTGGCGATCCAGATTTTAAAACGTCAAAATTCCGGGGGCAAAGGCTGAAAACGTTGTCCAAAAGCTTCCAAATGGGCTGATTTTGCAAGATTTTGCAGAATTACCGGGGGCGCGCGCCCCCTCCGCCCCCTCCCTGGATCCGCGCCTGCTTTACATTTGTGACGTTCGCAAGGGCATGAAAACACCGCATTCACATCTTGAGTAAGTCGGGATCGCCTACTTGGGAGCAAAAGCAACCTTTTTGGTGGCGTCTTCAAGTATGATTTAATAGATCTGCGTCATCATCAATCACTATCATCCTGGTCACAACCATATGCGATGACTCACTGTGATGGATACCGTATCACAGGTACTAACGGTCTCTTCTCTCGCGGATGATTTGGTCTATGTCCATAAATCCTTTTTCCCTCACACGCCTGAGCTGGCACATTGTCCTTGGTACTCCCAAGGTTTGTGTCAACATCGGATTTGGCTTGGGGTTTGCGCCGTCTTTCTTCCGGGTCAACCATGCGGCAAGCCGCCTTTTGTCTCGTCTCTTGGTAGAAGTGGGAACTTTCCTCTTCTTTTTATTCTTCTTCCCGTCCTTCACGGTGCGAAGTGATGTAGTCACCGTTCCCGTAGCAACTGCGTGGTGGTTTCCGACTGCGTCTTCGAAACTGGATCACTTCTCTTAGTTTTTCCATACGATATTTAGAAAAACTGCGCTACCTTGACATTTCAGATTAAATATCGGTTCACTGGTGACACTCAAGCTCTGTATAACTTTAGAGAGACGTGGTCCAAATACAGGGAAATTATTGGGTATCCATAATTTCCCGACGAGACCGGTGAGAACAGATATTCCGGTGGGAGCCATAGTCCGAGGCTCCATAGCGATACGAATAAAGCGTGAACTAAGTTGCGTTAAGAGTCAAAATCGATTTGCCCTATTGTTCACCAAGTGTTCCCGGGACTCTGAGTACGCCGGACCATGGTTACTTCTACCACCGGTAACCAATCCACGTCCTCAATCAAATCCAAAACCAGTGAAGGAATCGATCACGTTCTTTCATATTGTTAAGGCTGGTTATAGATATTCTGTGTAAGTTAATTGGTAGCAGTTTGAAGGTAAGCTTCATGTTTATTTGCCGTAAGACACATGTCATTCTGCCATCAAGACAGTAGCTGCGTCTGTATTGTGTGCGTGTTAAGTGTTGAATACTCTTGAGAGTTAGCAATCGATAATTGTTGCGTTATATAGGATGGATACTCTTGAGTTAGCAATCGATAAAAAGTGAAGAAGTGTGGACGAGTTGGTGCCGGCGAGAGTCGTTCGGTCGTGTGTTTTAGTAAGAGTGCTGTGCGAGTATATTATTTTTCTCCTCCCATTTTGTTGTTGTGTGTCTATTTTTTTATTGGTAGATTATAGTGAATGGTGTGTACGAGAACTATAATTCTGCGTCTGTTCTACACATATCAGTGTTGTTTTGTGGTCTCTTGTTACTCGCTCTAATGTGAGTCTGTTTGTGTATATGTGTTTGGTGTGCTGTGGTTTGGTTTGTCTTTTATCCGAAATCACTTTTTCCTTTTCTCTTTTCAGCGCTTGCCGGCTAATCATCAATATTTTTATGTTATTCCAGGCAGTGGAAATGTACATTCAAGGCCTATGCAATTTTAATGTAGCATTATGTAATATTTATGTGGTTTGTTTCATATTTTCAAAGATAGGTAAGTTTGTAATTATGTTTGTGGGTTTGCCATAGCTTTAAGTACTATTTTTTGTATCTTGTATAGTTTTACTGTTGGTATCTGATTTTGTACGTGTGCAATCTAATACTTTGGTCCTAATTATTCTATGTTGGTATATTGTCTATAGTGGGCCTGCATGTGCGTTTTTATTGTAAGAGTTTATGGTAATCTTTGGTGTTTTTTGGTGTCAATGGAAAAATGCTTTGGTTATCATTTATGTGGTTTCAGTAATTGTTTAAGTGTTATCAGTCTTGTTATTATTCGTTGTTCTGGTTGCTCGTTGGGTGGTTGATCCTACAGGTTGGTGTCTTGCAGCATTGGTCATTTACTAAATTATATTTTAGGGTATATTACGTAGTTGGGTCAATATAGGGCTGTGATTGTATATTATGTGTGTAGTGTCTTAACCCGTTGGCTATTGTTGTGAATTAATATCTCATTGCCTACTCTGGCCATAGAACCCAGGTCAACTGTAGACTTGCATTGCCATAAAAGGGGTTATAGAGGTCACATTTAAAGGCCAAAGACCAGTGGCCAACGATGCAGGGAGTTTTTTACGTGTGCTCTGAACATTATTTTGCCTTAGTCGTAGATTCATCCAAATTAAAACTCTGCTGTATTAAGTGTTGTGGTAGATGTGTCTGTCAACTGTAACCTATGCTTCTGCCTAATTATGTATGTTTGAATTATTTTGGTATAAGTTATTGGTGGTGTCCTCAGGGTTGTGTGTGTTTACGGTTTGGTCTCCGTTTATGGTACCTCGGTTTTTTT